>QANU01111307.1:18186-32355 GCA_003254905.1 Nissolia schottii
TTGCGTTTTGTCGTTCGCAGTCCCGGTATTTCACGTACGGCTGTCCGAAAATTATTCCGGACGTACCCTCGCGATCTACTAATTTTTCCTTATTAGCAGTTAAGTTCGGTGGCGCTTCCGCGATGTGCGCGAACGGAACAGAAAGATGAAAGAACTGAACGAAGAGATGGAAAAATGAATTTGGGGGTGAAGCTGCGGAGGCCTTTTTATAGGCAAAACCACAGGCACACTGTGCTTGATATTTGCATATGTGATTAATATTATATTATTATATTATTATTATATTTCTTTTTTCTGTTTCTCATGCTAGGAGGGGATGCATCTATACATACATGTTATCACACATATATATATATAATATTTTGCTGATTGTCTCTTGTCCCGGGGGGGCGTATATACATATGTATATATTATTTATTATTATTATATTGCATATTATAGATTACATATTATATATTATATATATTATATATTATATTATATACGTATATATATGTAAACGTCCGCAAATGGCCACTGTAAGTATTATATATATATACATATTATAACTTATATTATATATATTATATTATATTATATTATATTATTACATTATTATTTTAGAAAATATCTTAGCATATAGATAACCATTAAGGTTTCCTGTACAATTTCGATCACATTTGATCGTTAGTCGCTTGTGTAGAAATATCCTAAAAATATTTCGGGCACATATCCGCGACCCACTAATTTCCCTGATCATAGTGGTATGTCAGGTTAAGGCATTCGTGAATAAATTACCCGGGGCAATGTTCACAGATACCTTAGGTGCCAACCGAAATCCCGATTGTCGGAAAAATTTAGCATAGACCTTGCGACACTCCGCGAGGTCGAGAAACAATTATTTGACTGGTATTTGAATGCAATTAATTTTCCAAATAATTTTTCCCAGTCCCAATAATTGCCTCTAATGTGCTTTTAATTAAGCAAAATTAGGATTTAGGCGAAATCTCCATAAGGGGAAAATTCGGGATGATACAGTTGACTCATCATGCATTCATAATCATATATACATAACCATTCATAATCAGATATAATCATACAGCTTATACAATTAGCACATAAATGTAATGCATGACGGGATAGGGGTTTCTCCTACGCGCCTGTGGCCGCGTCCTTCTTCGCTGCTGGGTTGCCATCGCTCCCATGTAGACTGGGGGAATCGTCATCCCTTCTCCAGCTACGACGTGTAGTAACACTAGGAGTGAGGCTCGTATGCGTCTGAAATTCGTGGACGACTAGCTCACTTACGTCTGAACTTCGTGGACGACTTAATCATCTGCATCCGAACTTTGTGGATGACTTTAAGGCCTGGGTCCGAACTTCGTGGACCAAATATCTCTCTTTCTCTCTTATGTCCGAACTTCGGGGACATCTTACCTGTCTTTTAAATGTCATGACATAAAAGGTCAAGCGCTCCTTGTCATGACATAAAAGGTCAAGCGCTCCTTACTTTCTTTTCTCTCGTCCGGGTGGAAACCCGCGTTCAGATCATTCTCTGCGTAACATAATCATAACCCAGTCCGTCTCGCACGGCCGGGGAGGGGCTTGTCAGGTATGACGTGCCAAGAGAGGGATTCCTATTTTATATAACTATGTCATAGCTTCGGGCTACTCCAACCCTCTGTGGTCAGGGCCCATCTTTAAACTTAACTGTTTTCCTTAATTTAAATTACCATCTTTGCACATTAGTTCATTTAATTCTAGTGATCTATGGTTGTCCTAAGTCCTGTGGCAACCCTGCCTCATGAATGCATGCAAGACTCGATACTCATGTTCTGCCCTCGTTTACTGCACCCTGCTAAGGCATCGTCCGCAGAACCCTTCAGCATACTTCTCCAGGGAACTACTCAGCAACTTCAGGAGACCTACGCGGAACCCACTCAGCACCACTGCTCGTGCCCACTCAGTAAACTCTCCAGGGAACCACTCAACCACTCTAGGGAACCTCCGCGGAACCCACTCAGCACCACTGCTAGTGCTCACTCAGTAAACTCTCCAGGGAACCACTCAACCACTCCAGGGAACCTCCGCGGAACCCACTCAGCACCACTGCTGGTGCTCACTCAGCAAACTCTCCAGGGAACCACTGCGGAACCCACTCAGAACCACTGCCGGTGCCCACTCAGCACTCTTCACGTAACCCTCTCAGCAACTCCAGGGATCCTCTGCGGAACCCACTCAGCACCACTCCTGGTGCCCACTCAGCACTCTTCATGTAACCCTCTCAGCAACTACAGGGATCCTCTGCGGAACCCACTCAGCTCTTACTTCCTTGCTTATTTTCTCTCATGTTCTCACATTCATCCCATGTTCAAACACCACATATTCCAACAGTACACAACCAACGACATGAACATCCAAGAATCATAAAACAACGTGAATACAACCAACATGCAACATAATATTTATCCTCATCAAATCCTTACCAACACATGCAAGATCATTTCCAAGCATAAAACGCATATTATGTGCATTATATCACCAATTCACAATAACCATAAATAGATCACCAAGGAGGTGATTTATGCATAGTTACCCACCTGTAGAAAAACCTGGTGGTGGTGAGGGAAGTTTGGAGTGAAGTCCTGCAAGCCTTATTGTTTCCAAAGCCTGAGCTTCTCCTTTCTCCAAGATGAAGAACTTTGAGTAAGGTGGAGGGTGAAGAGGTTGTTCCTCTTGATTTTGGAAGGAAGAAAATGAAATCAAGATGAGGAGACTTGAGGGCTGTGTTTCGGTTTGTGGAAGGTGGAAGGAGATGGCAAAGTGCTTGATCTCTTGAAGACTTGGTGGTGTTCTTTGAGGTGTGGCTTAGTGTATTTTTAGGGAAGATGTGGGAAATGAGATTTTGCTTAGAGTTTTGGTAAAGAAGTCTCGATTTTGAGGGGCTGATGGTGAGGGAAATTAATTGAATTTTGGGATTTAATAAATTAGATGAATAGTAAAAGGCATGGGCATAGGTATAGCTAAGTAATGGGATTTGGTTTAGTGTGTAAGACAAGTAAGGTGATGGTAAGTTTGGAAGCACAATTTAACGGATTATCTTTGGATAAAATCCCAGCTCTAAACCATGCAGCCCTTCAGTTCCAGCTGCTGAAATTTCACTTCCTTCCTGTTTCTGGTTCGCTCGTGTTTTATCGCTCGCAGTATCAGTGCGTCGCGCACGGTTGTCTGAAAAATATTCCATTTATACCGTCGCGATCCTCTAATTCCCCCTACCTAAGGGTATTAATATTTAGAGGTGTTTTGTGAATTTTTCTCCGGGGAATTATTTTCACGGACACCTTTTGTGCGCCAGAAAATTCCATCGGCGAACAGCGGCCGTCCAGTTGTCTGCCGAACTTCCTACCGCGACACGTTTTATTTCCTAGGGATATTCTACTTAATAATTTCCATCTTTATTCTCTAATCATGATTAGAAAAATTAATTTGATATTTATGTTTACGATTATTTCTCTAAGAAAAATCGGGATGTTACATTCTACCCCTTTAGAAAAGTTTCGCCCACGAAATTTAAGTGGAGGCTCGTGCGTACCTTCGAACAGCTCAGGATAGACTCGTCTCATATCTGCTTCCAGCTCCCACGTCTGGTCCTCACAAGCTCCATTTTCCCACATGACGCGCACCATCTTGAGCTCTTTGTTCCTGGTCGTGTGGGTTTTTCGATCCACAATCCGTCGAGGCGTCATCGGTAGAGCGAGATCTTCCCTCGGTTGCACTTGATCCGTCTCCAAGATGTGATCGGGCGACGCGTGGTACTTTCTCAACTGGGAGACATGGAACACGTTATGGACATAGGCCAAATGCGGTGGAAGAGCTACTCGGTAAGCAACCGGTCCAATGCGCTCCACCCTATGAATCTGGGACTCAGCTTTCTAACCTTGAGGGATCTCCCAAGTCCCGTAGCTGGTGTGATCTTCAAAAACACATGTTCCCCCTCTTGAAATTCCAAGGGCTTCCTTCTAACGTCTGCGTAGCTCTTCTGACGGTCCTATGCCGCCTGGATTCTCGCTCGAATTGTCTTGACCCATTCTTCGGCCTCTCGGATCTCATCAGCAGTACAATTCCAGAACTTGGCTCCTTCATGCTAGGACAGTGGAGATTGCATTTCCGACCATACAGAGCTTCAAAAGGAGTCATACCAATACTCGCCTGATAATTGTTGTTGTAAGAAAATTCGACTAAGGGCAACATCTCGTCCCAATAGCTGGGTAAGTCCAACGCACAAGCTCGCAACATATCTTCCAGAACTTTGATCGTCCTCTTCGACTGTCCGTCGGTTTGTGGGTGATACGCAGTGCTAAGGCATAGCTTCGTCCCGTAGGCTTTTTGGAATGCTGTCCAAAACCATGAAGTGAATCGGGGGTCTCTGTCAGAGATAATCGATGATGGGATCCCATGTAGCCTCACTATCTCCTTGATGTAAATCCTCACCAGCTTCTCAAGGGATAGTTCATTTGCACCGGAATGAAATGTGCAGACTTGGTCAGGCGGTCCACAATGACCCAAATAGCATCTACTCCCCTAATTGTCCGGGGCAATCCAGAGACGAAGTCCATTGCTATGCCCTCCCACTTCCACTCAGGTATCTCTGGTGGATTCAGTAGTCCATGTGGCTTTTGATGTTCGATCTTCACCTTCTAACACACCAAGCACTTCTCTATCCAGTCTGCTATGTCCCTTTTCATACCGGGCCACCAAAACATCTTCCTCAAGTCCTGGTACATCTTGGTCATTCCCGGATGAATCGTGAAGTGACTTCTATAGGCCTCTCATAGAATATCCGCACGTAACTCCCCTTGGTTCGGTACACACAGAAGCTAGTCAAACCGTAGAAGACCATCTGGCCCGAAGACTGCCTCTTTCATCTTCCCGGCTCACACAGATTCCACTAAGTTCAGCCAAGCATCATCAGTGCAATGTCGCTGGGCTTCCATGATCCTAATCCGGAACTCACTAGTGACTTGAATCTGCCAGCAACGAATTCCCATCGGTTGTCTACTGAAACCCAAGTTCAGATCTCGGAAGCTCTCAATCAGTTCTTGCTCCTTTGCCATCAGCCAGGCCGCATGTAACGACTTCCTACTCAAGGCATCAGCTACTACATTTGCCTTCGCTGGATGGTAGTTCAGCCCGAAGTCGTAGTCTTTCAGGAATTCCATCCAGCGACGCTGTCTCATATTCAGCTCCTTCTGATCAAACAGATATTTGAGGCTCTTGTGGTCTGAAAATACTTCAAAGCGTACACCGTACAGATGATGTCTCCAGATCTTAAGAGCAAAAACCACTGCTGCGAGCTCTAGATCGTGCGTGGGATAGTTTGCTTCGTGCGTCCTCAGTTGCCTAGAAGAAAATGCTACTACCTGACGATTTTGCATGAGCACGCATCCCAATCCTATGCGGGAGGCATCGCAGTACACCTCGTATGGGGCTTGAGGGTCAAGTAAAATTAGTACTGGAGCAGTCGTCAACTTCTCCTTCAGGGTACAGAAACTCTGCTCACACTCTGGCGTCCACACAAATGGTGCGTTCTTCCTAGTCATCTTGGTCAACGGCAATGCGATCTGTGAGAATCCCTTAATGAACCTCCTGTAGTATCCCACAAAGCCTAGAAAACTCCGTATCTCAGTGATAGTAGTGGGCGTCCCCCATTCCTGAATCGCTTCCACTTTTCCTGGGTCTACTGCCACTCCCTGTTCTGATACAACATGGCCTAGGAACTGCACTTATCTTGCCCAGAATTCACACTTGGACAACTTCACATACAACTTCCTTTTCCTCAAGACTTCTAGCACGGTCCTCAGATGACCTTCATGTTCTGCCTCACGCTGTGAGTACACCAGGATGTCATCGACGAACACAATGACACATTGGTCCAAGTACTCACGGAAGATGCGATGCATGTTGTCCATGAATATGGCCGGGGCATTGGTCAACCCAAAAGCCGTCACCGTGAACTCATAGTGGCCATAGCGTGAGCAGAAGGCCGTCTTCGGAATATCTTCTCCCTTCACACGAATCTGGTGATAACCGGACCTCAAATCTATCCGAGAGAACACCTTCACTCCCCTCAACTGATCTATCAGGTCATCAATCCTGGGCAGCGGGTACTTATTCTTGACGGTCACCTTGTCCAGTTGCCGGTAATCCACACGCATCCACATAGATCCATCCTTTTTCTTTACAAACAGCACTGGAGCTCCCCATGGCGACGTGCTCGGCCGGATAAACTGCTTCCCCAACAGTTCCTCTAGTTGCCACTTCAACTCTTGCAGCTCCACTGGCGACATACGATTTGGCGCTATAGACACTGGTCCCTCCTGGGACAAGGTCGATCAAAAATTTCACTTCTCGCTCGGGCGAAAACTTCGGAATGTCGTCAGGAAACACATCTGGGTACTCACAAACCACTCGAATCTGGTCTACTTGCAACTGGGCCTTCGCATCTGACGAGGCTAACAGGACACATCCCTTGCCATCAAGCGGACAGCAATACAGAGACATTGCCATCACTCCCTGAACGGTTACCTCTGATTCCACAGGGGGAACACTGACTACCTTTGCAGCACAATCCAGTACGACACGATTGGCGCGTAGCCAGTCCATACCCAGTATTATATCTAACCCACCCGAGGAAGACATATCAGATCTGCAGTAAATGCTCGACCTTGCAACTGGAAGGGAACCTTAAGACACACTAAACAAGTCTCCACTGGAGGTGCTGTATGGGTAGATACTCTCAGAGTATATGGCAGTAAAGTAGGGGTTAGACCTAGACCCTCGACTCTAGCATGTGAAATAAATGAATGCGAAGCTCCAGAGTCATACAGTACAACTAATGATTCACCTTACATAACACACTTACCCTGAATCAGGTCGTCAGCATCCTGAACTTCTTCAGCAGAAAGAGAAAACACTCGGCCAGCTTGCTGCGGTGTAGGTGGTGCAGTCGGGCACGTCCTCGCTATGTGTCCAGTCTTGCCACATCGGAAGCACACATTCTGCCCCGCAAGGCAGACTCCTCCATGCTGCCTGCCACACTTCGGACAGGGAGACCTGGACCCTCCTGCTTGTGGTTGCGGTCTCGGTGCGGACAACGCAGTTCTTGGGGTTCCTTGTCGTGGCTGACTGGGCTGCCCCCTTGCTCTTGGGGTCTGCGGCTGTTGAGTCTGTCTTTTTCCCCAGTTGGCGATCGGGGCGGGGAAAGGCCCTTGCTTCCTGGGGTCTTGTCTGGAACTCTCAGCTTCTGCCAACTTCCTCTTGTTCCTCTCGCGGTTCTCTGTGGCTAGGTTCCTCTGAGAATCCTCTAGTATCAAGCACTTGTCTACCAGAACAGCATAATCCCAAATATCAAGGTGGTTCACTGCCACCTGAAGTGCGCCCTTCAGCCATTGCTTGTACTTGGCACACTTCCAGCCTTCATCCGAATTCAGCCGGTAGGTGCTGGAATACCTGCAGAGCTTGTTAAACTCAGCAGCGTATGCTGACACAATCCTATCTCCCTGTTTTAGCTCCAGGAACTCTACCTCCTTGCGGTTCCGCATCCCGCGTGGAAAGTGCTTATCCACCACAGCAGTAGTGAATGCAGTCCATGTAATAACCCTTTCGCGTTGTTCCAACAGAGGCTTAGTAGACCTCCACCAATCTCGAACCACTCCTCAAAACATCCTTGAAGCAAACTTCACCTTCTGCTCATCTGTGTAATCCAAGTCCTCGAAGACCTGTTCCATCCCCTTGACCCAGTCATACACGATCTCGGGGTCAACCTGTCCTTCAAAAGTAGGCGGACGAGCTTTCATGAACTCCGCGTACTTCTAAGTATCGATCTCTCTCGGGGTCGGTAATACGTTCCTGGCCGCCGTAGCAGCGGCCATCTGGGCCGTGGCGCGAGCCATCTCGCGTATAATATCTGCGAAATCCCCATTATCTGGGGTGCGCTGTGTATGATCTCTCCTAGGAGGCATGACTGTCTATAGAGCACCTGCAAAACCCGAGGTGATCAGTCTCAAGAAAAGCTAGTGTACGCACAAACAGTACATTGATCCTAGAGACAGCCTACACCGTTATCATGCTCGGAAGCATAGCGCAGCTTAATCCTCAAGCTCACTTGGACCAAACCGCTCTGATACCAACTATAACACCCTAGGTTAGCAGTTTATGCTTAAGTCATAATCTGCGTCTGCTAGTTTGTTATCTGCTGTGTGGGAATACTGATAGTCCCTACTTTACTTCAAAAAATAATTAAGTTAACTGAAAGTAAGGACCCATTTTTTTTCTTTTAAACATAGTTATTGTTATGCGTCAAACTAGAGCCATGCGTGTGAACTCCCATAAGTCCTACATAGTCGTATAACAGATAAATGCGAGCGTCGTCTGTCATACACGTACATACATGACCAGTGAAGTAAACAATACCAAGTGGGTCCAACAGTTAAAGTATACATGTCAGAAAGCCATATACATATCATAGATACTGTACTAGTACATCAAAAGGGCTATACATATCCTAAGCCCGTACATACTATCAGAACTACAAAATGACATACATCAAAACACACATCAAGCTAGGGCTACTGGCAAAAGGTGTCATCATTGACGACAGGGTCTGGGAACAGGGCTGGTTAGATCTCTGGCTCATCTTCGCTAGGCTCCTCCTCCGGATCCTCCTCCTCGTCCTCCTGCTCCGACATCTCCGGCTCATCCTCCTCCTCTACGATCTCCATGGGATAATCCTCCTCGGGTGATGAGGGCTCAGGTACATCTGGCGGTCGCAGTCACACGGAGACTGGATCAACCTCCACGTCCTTCTCATAAGGAGCGGGCTCGCCATCAGTGGGAGTCTCTGGCTCTGGGGAAACAGGTGGTGTAACTAGGCGGGGTGTGGGACGGTTCAGCACAAGCACTAACCACAGCTCCGTCTCCTCCCCTGTCTCAGGGTCTACGGTCCTAAACCTGCTGCAGAGGATCCGCCGCTTCTTCGGCGGGGTCGTCATCTAACTCGCCTGAAGCCATAAGTGAGTGGGGGTGAGAACGGTGGTTCTCAGTGGTTAACTATGAATGGTGGGGATCTGGTTACTCAATTATGCTTCCGGCCGTCCAGGAGATCTCCAAGTGTTCATGCATCTAGACATCCTACCAGTTATTTCTTGCCTAAGTTCCTGGGCGGCTTTATCTAGTTACTAGGTGACGGGGATCTAATCTTTCTTACTAAGTTCTCGTGCTTATTAACCAGACTCGCGGTGCAACTGTGACCATCTCGTACGTGTCTCACGGACAGTTGACTCATCATGCATTCATAATCATATATACATAACCATACATAATCAGATATAATCATACAGCTTATACAATTAGCACATAAATGTAATGCATGACGGGATAGGGGTTTCTCCTACGCGCCTGTGGCCGCGTCCTTCTTCGCTGCTGGGTTGCCATCGCTCCCATGTAGACTAGGGGGATCGTCATCCCTTCTCCAGCTACGACGTGTAGTAACACTAGGAGTGAGGCTCGTATGCGTCCGAACTTCGTGGACGGCGTCCGAACTTCGTGGACGACTTAATCATCTGTATCCGAACTTCGCGGATGACTTTAAGGCCTGGGTCCGAACTTCGTGGACCAAATCTCTCTTTCTCTCTTATGTCCGAACTTCGGGGACATCTTACCTGTCTTTTAAATGTCATGACATAAAAGCTCAAGCACTCCTTACTTTCTTTTCTCTCGTCTGGGTGGATACCCGCATTCAGATCATTCTCTGCGTAACATAATCATAACCCAGTCCGTCTCGCACGGCTGGGGAGGGGCTTGTCAGGTATGATGTGCCAAGAGAGGGATTCCTATTTTATATAACTATGTCATAGCTTCGAGCTACTCCAACCCTCTGTGGTCGGGGCCAGTCTTTAAACTTAACTGTTTTCCTTAATTTAAATTACCATCTTTGCACATTAGTTCATTTAATTCTAGTGATCTATGGTTGCCCTAAGTCCTACGGTAACCCTGCATCATGAATGCATGCAAGACTCGATACTCATGTTCTGTCCTCGTTTACTGCACCCTGCTAAGGCATCGTTCGCGGAACCCTTCAGCATACTTCTCCAGGGAACCACTCAGCAACTCCAGGGGACCTACGCGGAACCCACTCAGCACCACTGCTGGTGCTCACTCAGCAAACTCTCCAGGGAACATCCGTGGAACCCACTCAGCACCACTGCCGGTGCTCACTCAGCAAACTCTCCAAGGAACCACTCAACCATTCCAGGGAACCTCCGCGGAACCCACTCAGCACCACTGCTGGCGCTTACTCAGCAAACTCTCCAGGGAACCACTCAACCATTCCAGGGAACCTCCGCGGAACCCACGCAGAACCACTGCTGGTGCTCACTCAGCAAACTCTCCAGGGAACCACTCCGCACTCCAGGGAACCTCCACAGAACCCACTCAGCACTCTTCACGTAACCCTCTCAGCAACTCCAGGGATCCTCCACGGAACCCACTCAGCACCACTCCTGGTTCCCACTCAGCACTCTTCACGTAACCCTCTCAGCAACTATAGGGATCCTCTGCAGAACCCACTCAGTGCCTACTTCCTTGCTTATTTTCTCTCATGTTCTCACATTTATCCCAAGTTCAAACACCACATATTTCAACAGTACACAAGCAACAACATGAACATCCAAGAATCATAAAACAACGTGAATACAACCAACATGCAACATAATATTTATCCTCATCAAATCCTTACCAACACATGCAAGATCATTTCCAAGTATAAAACGCATATTATGTGCATTATATCACCTATTCACAATAACCATAAATAGATCACCAAGGAGGTGATTTATGCATAGTTATCCACCTGTAGGAAAACCTGGTGGTGGTGAGGGAAGTTTGAAGTGAAGTCCCACAAGCTTTGTCGTTTCCAAAGCCTGAGTTTCTCCTTTCTCCAAGATGAAGAACTTTGAGTGAGGTGGAGGGTGAAGAAGTTGTTCCTCTGGATTTTGGAAGGAAGAAAATGAAACCAAGATGAGGAGACTTGAGGGCTGTGTTTCGGTTTGTGGAAGGTGGAAGGAGATGGCAAAGTGCTTGATCTCTTGAAGACTTGGTAGTGTTCTTTGAGGTGTGGCTTAGTGTATTTTTAGGGAGGATGTGGGAAATGAGATTTTGCTTAGAGTTTTAGGAAAGAAGTCTCGGTTTTGAGGGGCTGATGGTGAGGGAAATTAATTGAATTTTGGGATTTAATAAATTAGATGAATAGTA
Source organism: Nissolia schottii (assembly GCA_003254905.1). Classification (NCBI taxonomy): domain Eukaryota; kingdom Viridiplantae; phylum Streptophyta; class Magnoliopsida; order Fabales; family Fabaceae; genus Nissolia; species Nissolia schottii. The sequence continues at coordinate 29,476 of QANU01111307.1, forward strand.
CAAGGCATGTGCATAGGTATGACTAAGTAATGGGATTTGGTTTAGTGTGTAAGACAAGTAAGGTGACGGTAAGTTTGGAAGCACAATTTAAGGGATTATCTTTGGATAAAATCCCAGCTCTAAACCGTGCAGCCCTTCAGTTCCAGCTGCTGAAATTTCACTTCCTTCCCAGTTCCGGTTCGCCCGTGTTTTATCGCTCGCAGTATCGGTGCATCGCGCACGGTCGTCCGAAAAAATATTCCGTTTATACCGTCGCAATCCTCTAATTCCCCCTACTTAAGGGTATTAATATTTAAAGGTGTTTTGTGAATTTTTCTCCGGGGAATTATTTTCACGGACACCTTTTGCGGGCCAGAAAATTTCATCGGCAAACAGCGGTCGTCCGGTTGTCTGCCGAACTTCCTACCGCGACACGTTTTATTTCCTAGGGATATTCTACTTAATAATTTCCCATCTTTATTCTCTAATCATGATTAGAAAAATTAATTTGATATTTATGTTTACGATTATTTCTCTAAGAAAAATCGGGATGTTACACATCGAATTATCCTACCATATATTAGATGGTCCTTCATGCCATCTATTTAACCCAGCACAGGTCATTAAATTATCCCACAATTTTATCTCAGGCCGGACGAGTAATTAAATTATCTCGCTATAATCGCAAGGGTCATACAGGTCATCAAATTTTTGACAATAATTTCACGGCTTATCGAATTATCCCACCATATATTAGATAATCCTCCATGCCATCATTTAACCCACCACAGGTCATTGAAATATCCCACAAGTTATTAGATAGTCCTCCATGACATCTATTTAACCCAGCACAGGTCATCGAATTATCTTACAATTTTATCCCGGGTCGGATGAGTAATCAAATTATCTCGTCATAATTTCAAGAGTCATAGGGGCCATACAATTTCCGACAATAATTTCATTGGTCATCAAATTATCCCACCATATATTAGATGGTCCTCCATGCCATCTATTTAACCCACCAAAGGTCATCGAATTATCTTACAATTTTATCTCGGGTCGGATGTGTAATCAAATTATCTCATCATAATTTCAAGAGTCATAGGGGCCATACAATTTCCGACAATAATTTCACTGGTCATCCAATTATCCCACCATATATTAGATGGTCCTCCATGCCATCTATTTAACCCATAAAAGGTCATCGAATTATCTTACAATTTTATCTCGGGTCGGATGTGTAATCAAATTATCTCGTCATAATTTCAAGGGTCATAAGGGCCATACAATTTCCGATAGTTATTTCACGGGTCATTGAATTATCCCACCATATATTAGATGGTCCTCCATTCCATCTATTTAACCCACCACAGGTCATCAAATTTTCCCACCATATATTAGATTGTCCTCCATGCCATCTATTTAACCCACCACAGGTCATTGAATTATCCCACAAATTTATCTGGGGTCGGACGAGTAATCAAATTATCTCGCCATAATTTTAAGGGTCATGCGGGCCATCAAATTTCTGACAATAATTTCACGAGTCATCGAATTAACCCACCATATATTAGATGGTCCTCCATGCCTTCTATTTAACCCACCACAGGTCATCGAATTATTCCACCATATATTAGATGCTCATCCATGCCCTCTATTTAACCCACCACAGGTCATTGAATTATTTCACAATTTTATCATGGGTCAGACGAGTAATCAAATTATCTCGTCATAACTTCAAGGGTCGTAGGGGCCAACAAATTTCTAACAATAATTTCATAGGTTATCGAATTATCCCACCATATATTAGATGGTCCCCCATGCCATCTGTTTAACCCACCACAGGTCATCGAATTATCCTACCATATATTAGATGGTCCTCTATGCCATCTATTTAACCTACCACCTGTCATTAGAGTATCCCACAATTATATGTTGTGATGAGGACATGTTCAAAGCCCAAGATCAAGAAGCCATAAGAGGACCAGGAGGACCTATGACTCGGGCTAGAGCAAGAAAAGCCAATGAGGCTTTAAAACAAGTCTTAGTTACAATTTTGAAGATTGGACTTAGCTTGGATCAAGATGAGCCCAAATTGGTTAATTGTGTCATGGAACTTGATCCACAAGTTGAAGGCATGCATTCCAAAATCTGATTGAGTTTAGAAGCTATTGTTTGGAGTTTTTTTATTCATAATAATTGGCCAAAAAACGTGGCTGAGTTTATTTTACCATAATTGGCATTTGTGGTTGTGAAATCAGCCTTAAAGCCACCAATTAATGTGTTTTCAGTTTTGTTTTGGATAATAAGAGCAGCCTAGCCGTGGAATAACTTAGAATTAGTGCATTGTTTTGCATTTAGTTGGGTCTTAATGGGCAGCCAATTGTTGAATGCTCAACCATAGGTTACAAATCATCTTTGGCTGAATGTTAATGCAATTATAGTGCCTTTAGGGTGCATTTTCGGTTAGGGTTTTTGGAGCATCCTTTAGGAGTTCATTTTTGTGACTTTTGGTATTATGTAACACAAATTGCCAAGCTATATAAGGCAGCCAAAGTGGTAATACGAAAATACAATAAGATTCAGCATTTCTTTGATTTCTATCAAATTTATTTGTGAGAGTGATTCTCCTGATTTCTTGAGTGATTCAAAAGGACTTAACCAAATCCTTTGTGTGTTTTGTCTCAAATTGGAGTGATTCCAATCTTTTGGTTATCTATCAAATTCCGCTGCCTACATTTCTCTTAGTTTTGCTTTGTAAAACTAATTTTTCTAGCCAAGTTCATCAACAAACAAATTAAGAGTTAATTTGTTGAACAACTTGTGTTAGTTTAATTTAAACAATAACTTTGGTTCTCATCATTTGGTACTAGAGCTCAGGTTTTGAGTTTCTTGCCATTG
>QANU01111408.1:6242-21256 GCA_003254905.1 Nissolia schottii
ATCGGTCCTTATTTTTCCTAAACCAGTATTTTCCAGAAATTAATAATGGACTATAAGTATTCCCACCAGGTAGTAAACAACCTAGTGAGCATTGTTTACTACGTACGGGTAAATAGTTAGCTAGGGTGTTTCACTCACCTCCTTGGTGACTTCTCTGTGATTATGTGTGATTTTGTAAATTGTTGTGTATTATGTTATATGTGCTAGGTTAATGATGTATGGATGGTTTTGATATATTCTTTGAGCTGAATAATGTTGTATTGTGGTTGTTGGAACTTGTGGAAAATCCCTAAGAAGTGGACATGGGAAAGGGTTGGAAGAAAAGCAAAATAACAAGGAAGGAGCCTTAAGTCACGCCAGGGTGTTGAGCGGCCTCCAGGGTCCGCTGAGCGGCCTAGGGCCTAAACCTCTCAAATGATTTGGAAAATGTTCTGTGACTTGGGTAACATCAGGGACCGCTGAGCCGCCTGAAGACTAGTCCCATGGAGACCTAGACAGGGGTGACTAAGTGACCCGAGAGTTGTTGGGGGGTATTGAACAACCTGAAAGCTCTAGGTCACCAAGCTAACCTGAACCAGGGAATGAGGTTTGTAAAAGTTATCTTGGGCCGCATGTTCCAACAAGCACTTATCCGTATGATTTATGTGTAACCTTAAATATGATTATATTTTATGATAAAGTACATCATTAGGACAAGGTTGTCACTCAAGCATTAGGACAACCTTAGATAACTAGAAAGTAATCACCTAATGTTTAAAGATAATAGCTGAACCCTAGGAAACAAGTGATGTTCTAAGAAGGTTCCGGCCACAGAGGGTTTGGTGTACCTTAAAGCAAGTACGTAGCTATATGATAGGAAGTACCTCTCTTGGCACGTCTACGGACAAGCCCTTCACCAGTCCAGCAAAATAGATTGGTCAATGATGTGAATGTAGGTTTAAGACCTGTTTTTACGATAAAAAGAAAAGAAAGAAAGAAGGAAAAAAAAAGATGAATGTATATGAGGGTGACGTCACACCTACGAGATGATAATGAGGTAATGATAATGATGTACAAGTCTATGCCTGGTCGTGTCGAGACGACTGGCCCCTCGCCATCCCACTAGATAGATGGTTGTCCCTATTGATAGTTGATAAATGGACCCTAGTTATCCATTGGTGGTTTATAACCACTCAGGTTATAGTGCTGCCTGGTCGTAGTCAATATGGGAGTTAGAAGCAGGTTGTTGCCGAACAGTCACGTCTACAAAGGTGGAGGACAAGAGGTAACAAGAAGGACGCGACCCCGGTCCCCTAGTTTGACCGGAAGCATAAGAGAACCCAGATCCCCACACGCATAAGTTATGTGATGAATGACTATATGTACGTAAGTCTATATAGTATGTAAGTACCGTCAAGAGAACGCTCGTTGCCTATATAAATGTTGTAGATTAAGCAAATAAAGTTAATAAGCACGAAGCCATAGATAATAAAAAAAACTAGAGATTCCCTGTCACCTAGTAATTTAGATAAAGCTACTTAGGACTAGGATGAATAATAATAATCAGTAGGAATCTAATATGGATGAACACGTAGAGATCTCCTGAGTGGTCTAGATCATAATCGAGGTAAAGAAATAATCCCTACGCTAGGGGATCCCACTGAGGATGAACTGTTCTCACCCTCACTCGTTTATGATTCCAGGGGCAGACGAGGACTATGTTGATCCACTAGAGGAGTCGTAGAAGATAGTCACCAGAAGCCGGCAACCGAGGGGGACAGGTTCAGAGAGCTGTGTGTTAGATAACCTTTAGTTTGTGGTTGGACAATGTATTTTGATGGATATATTGTGTATATGTAAATTATTATAATACTTATGTGAATGGTTGTAAATATATGTGATGGATCGCGTGTTTGTTTCTCTAACTGCTTGTACTATGCTTGAACTAGAATCGTAAGCCCAAGGCTCTATCATTCATATTATACATATCTTGGTCAAGCGCGGCTCATATCTTATGAAATAAACTGTGAAAAGAAAAAGTTTAAAAATGGTCCATATTTTCCCTAATCAAGTATTTCTGAAATTCATAAAGGACTATAAGTATTCCCACCAACTACTTAACAACTTAGTGAGCATTGTATACGACTTAAGCGTAAGCAGTTAGCTACAGGAGTTACAGTGCGCGTAAGAGAAATCCCTTTTCCCAGGCATGCATGAAGTCTACTTGATGAATGCTATATGTATATGTACAAATATCTACGTGTAGTTCTTGTTACATGGGGACATATCTAGTATAAGGGCGTGGGTACGTGATACAGTATCACAAGGCCCTAACGGTATAGGCTAGAAAGCACGAGACTCTATAATAAGGTTAAACAAGACTAGATTTCCCTACGATCACCTAGTAAGTTAGATAAAGCTGCTTAGGCCTATCAGGGATAATAATGAGTAGGAATTTTAGTACGTGTGGCACCTAGAGAGCCCCTGAGCGGCGGGATCATAATTGAAGCAAAAACGAACAGGTATTTCCCTAAGGACCCCACTGAGGACGTAACGTTCTCACCCCCACTTCATTATGATTCCAGGCAGGAACCAGTGGCATGCGGCAAGGACCAGGACTCACCTTGGATCGAGGATATGGACTTCCCCTGAAGCAGGGAGCCTCTGAGCCAAGATATCGCAGAGGAGCAGTAGGTGCTACCTTTCGACAAGCGAGTAGGGTGGAGATTAGTGATGCGTAATGTAACACCCTAGGTTAGCCACTCATGCTTAAGTCATAGTCCACGTCCCCTAGGTTGCCACTTGTCATGTGGGCGTACTCATAGTCCCTAATTATTTGAGAAAATAGTGTTGTAATCTGAAAATATAGACCCGACTTTCTCTTTTTTTTTCCACAATTACTCTTTTGTTCAACTAGGACCCATGCGCGTAGGAGCTATACCATATGCTCAATAGCTACAAATTAATAACGGGAAAAACGGTAATGTAAATAACCATACATACAAGCAGAACAGAATAGGGTCCATCAGTCAATAATATACATATGTATCCCAATATATACATAACCAGTGTCTGTACAAGCCAGAACCTACAGGTACTATGAAACATAAAAGACATACATACATATTACACATAAGTCAGCAATTGTATCTCTATCGACTACAAAAAGGCAGCATCAGGGGCTGATGGCAGGGTCAGGGAAAACAGGGGCTAGTCACGAGGGACCGACCTCACTCCTCGGGAATCGGGTCCTCCTCCTCCTCCTCGTCCTCACCGTCCTGCGCATCTGAGGAGTCCTCGTTCAGGGGTTCTTCTCCTCGGCTGGGGGTGTCTCTGGTACGGCCGACAAGTCCCAGCGAACGGTGGATGGACCTGCCTCGACGTCATGGGTGTGAGGTACGAACTGACGGCGGTAGGCACGGGCGACTCTCATCATGGCCCCTCGGCGGTAGACCTGGTGTGGTGGTCGTGGCAGCCAGGAGTTGGGGTCGATCTCCACATCTTTCTTAAAGGGGGAGGCTCTCCCATGTCGACGTCGCTCGGTCGGGGGTTATCACCGGTGGATCCCAGTCCGACGGGTGCTGGTGGTCCTACTCTGAGAGGGACGGGGCTGTCCACGATGCAAAACGTCCAGACCTCTGCCTCTTCCCCTGTCTCGGGGTCCCTGTGCCTAAATCTGCTGCGGAGAACCCGCCGCTTCTTCGGTGGTAGGCTCATCGTATTCTCCTGAAGTCATAAGTGAGTAGGGTGAGAACTTGTGGTTCCCAGCAGGTAACTATAGGGTGGTGGGGTCTGGTTACTCAGTTATGCTTCAGGCCACTCTGGAGACCTCTAAATGTTCATGCATCTAAACCCCCTATTGGTTACTATCTTTCCCACTGTCCTGAGCATTTTTATCTAATTACTAGGTGAAAGGGGTTTCTAATCTTTAACTTACCTAGGCATTCGTGCTTGTTTCTGCTACTCGCCGTACTACTTAGACCGTCGCGTGCGTGTCTGGTGGATGGTTACATAACATATGCGTAGTCATACAATCATTCAATCATCATATAAGTATCATGCATGAGGGGCTGGGGATTCTCTTACGCGCCTGTGGTTACATCCTTTTCGCTGTTGGGTGCCCCACTTCCTTGTTGACTGCAAGATCGTCATCCCCACATAGCCACAACCGCTTGCAACCATTCGTCTGATAGAATGGCGGGAGTGTACCCTAGCGGTAACACTGGCAAATGAGGGCCCGCTTGTCCACATCTGGAGGACAAGATTTCTCTTTTTATTTTTGTGTCCACATCTGGAGGATCATCTTCGCCACATCTGGAGGTGTACTTATGCCACATCTGGAGGCATCTGACTCGTCTTTTAAATGTCATGACATAAAAGATCAAGTGTTCTTTCCTTACATTCTTTTTTCTCATCCGGGTGGAAACCCGCGTTCAGATCACTGTCTGCGTAACATAATCATAAGCCAATCCTTCTCGCATGACCGGGGAGGGGCTTGTCAGGTGTGACGTGCCAAGAGATGGATTTCCTATTTTATATAACTATGTTCTTTCTTCGAGGTACACCGACCCTTGGTGGTCGAGCCTTCTTAAGATATTACCGGTTCCCTATATTCAGTTATCATCTTTGGACATTAGGTGATATAATTCTATTGAGCTATGGTTGCCCTAAGTCCTGCGGCAACACTTCCTCATGATGCATGCACTGACTGATACTCGTAGTCTTTTCCTGTCTCATCATTCTTAGGTGGCTTCCAGTAACGCAAATGGAATTACATGGCTCCATGATCTAATTATAACATCTTAGCCACTTGGGCAAGTCTAATCAGTACCCTCGGGATCTCAGGCCACTCAATGCCCTGTCTGTCCGCTCAGCGCCCTTGGCCACTCAGCTCCATAATTGGCCGCTCAGCGCTGACCTGGCTCCCTTAAGTTCTGAGTCATCCTTATCCAACCTACGTGGCATCCAGGACAGGCCGCTCAGCGCCCTATATATGCTATTCAGCGCCTTGCCCTAAACCTGTTCACCACGTAACTGCTCATGAAAACGTCTTAGTGCCAAGCCAGGCCGCTCAGCGCCCCTTATGGCTGCTTAGCGCCCTGGACGCACCTGAACCTGTTTCATGAGGTTTGGCCACCTTTCCTTCCATTCTTTCCATGCCTACTTCTCATGCTTTCTAAAGGATATTTCCACATAATTCCATCCATTACAACCGACCAACATCTAGCCTAACATCTACATGCATAATCATTCCTAACAATTCACAACTATCACAAATATCACATATAGTTACATCAAGGACTCAAAGCATCAAGAAGGTGAGTAAAAGCCTAAGTTACCCACTTCCTTAGAGCTTATAGGATGATGAAGAAGGCGGAAGAGGGTTGCTTTCCAAGAACCAAGAGTCGTCCAAGCTTCGGTCAGCGTAACCGCGATGCACACGAGCAGAGTTTCAGCTAGGAGGAGGAATTTCTTAAGAAAATTTTCTGAATGGGAGGGGCTATTTATAGCCAAAAATCTGCCCCCTTTAATTACCCGTTTGCCCCTTGGAAAATTTACCATTTTGCCATTTTGTATTTACTTAATTAACTAATTAATTCAAAAGATAATTAAAAGGTCAAATCGATAAATAGTAATTTAATTTTTTTTTATAATTTTCCTTAGGCAATCTGATTTCTCACATGGGTTTGCAGATTTTGGATTTCTCCTGGTCCCGTTTCGCTCGTGTTTGATCGCTCGCTGTCCTGGTACATCGCGTACGGTCGTCCGAAAAATATTCTGATCATGCTGTCGCGATCCTCTAATTTTCCCTAACATAGGACTAATATTTCTTGAAGGCATTTGTGAATTTTTCTCCGGAGGAGTATTCTTCACAGATACCTTGGATACGATGAAAATTCCAACGACAGACAATCGCCGTTTGGCCGTCTGCGAAATTTCGCACAACGACTCACCCTATGTTCTATTGACAATTAACCTAAGAATTTCCCATCCTAGCCCTCTAATCATATATTAAGAATTATTTAATATTTATTCTTACGAATATTCCTCTCAGCGAAAAACGAGATGTTACATGTAATGTGTAACAGCCACACGGTCTCGTCAGGCCGTTGACGACTATATGTGTAACTCTAGATAGCCACCTAAGAGGGGGGTGAATTAGGTTTCTCTTGTTTTACTCAGATTTTGGTTCTTTTGAAGATGTGAAACCCTAATCCCCAAATTATGAATAAGACCCAGCAATAACCGAATAGATGTTTAAAGTTAAAGCAGCGGAAATTGTAAATTGCTGAATGTAAAGAGTGTAGGGATTAGAAAAATCACACTAGAGAATTTATCCTGGTTCACCTTCAACCACCGAAGGCTACGTCCAGTCCCCTGTTCTGATTCAAGGATTTTTCCACTATGTAAACTTGTGTTCTGTACAACCTCACCCTGAGGCACTTACACCGACAACTACAAGAGAACAACCCGTTCCCCTGGTTACACAATGCCCTCACCGAACACTACGGTGATAATCAGAAACACACCGAACACCACGGTGTTTACAAAACCACACCGAACACTACGGTGCCACAATTGATTCACAATTGTTGAAGAAGTAATACAATGGCTTTGCCAATCCTAAATTCAGGGTTGGAAGTTTTCCTGAATAGAAAGCACAAATGATATAACAGTTAAGGCTCAAAGGGCTTTCTTAAGATTTGAATTGAAACGCCATTGAAATTTGATCAGAACTTTGTGAATATGAAAGTAATAATTGAGTTCTGGAGTTCAGTTATTGTTCTGCATGATTTCCAACCTTATATAGGCAGAGGTGCTTGTTCATGAACCATTGCCAATGCATACAGATGCAAAACAACGCATTGTTTCATGAAAAAAAACACCCATTCGAACATGTAATCGATTAACCAAGTGTAGTAATCGATTACACTCATAGAAACTGCCAATTTTCAAATTCTTTGAAGTGGTAATCGATTAGCACGGGTTGGTAATCGATTACACTCATAAAATTTGAGTTATTTTCAAATTTTCATGTTGGTAATCGATTACCCTAAGTGTGTAATCGATTACACACATGAAAATCACTTATTTTCAAAATTCTCGAGTTGGTAATCGATTACAGCAAGCTGGTAATCGATTACTCATGCAGAAAATGTTATATTTTCACATTTTTGATGCTGGTAATCGATTACTGAAACCCTGTAATCGATTACTAAACTTGGTAATCAATTACTGAAATCCAGTAATCTATTACTGACACAGCAAATTATTTTCCAAGTATTGCAAACCTTAGAAAAATGTTGCTAATTGATTTTAGCTTTAGGAAAAGTGTTAGACTTGTTAGAATGAAAACCTTATAAGCCAATAACCATGATATCATAAACAAGTGCTAACTATTAAACTCTAAGGTAAAAACACTTGAACCTTCAATATGATGATCGGTTGATCGTTGCAATTCATCGGTTGTGTCTTTGCCTTTTTCTTACTTTTTGTTGATGTTATTGTCTTCATGAAAACCAAGCCATCAATGGTCAGAGAAAGAATCTTCTTCACATTCTCCCCCTTTTTGATGATGACAAAACCATCTTTGAAAGTTGAAGTACTTTGTCTTAGTGCTCCCCCTGTGTTTTGGACGAACCGGCCTTTCTTGGTTTCTCAGCATTTGCTCCCCCTGTTTAAATCAAACCAAGCAATACCAAACAAGATCTTTCTCCCCCTTTTTGACATCATCAAAAAGAAGAAAAAGGACCATAGATACAATTTCCAAAACAGTGGTATAGGGAACAACAGTGTATATAAAACAAGACATGTGTTTCTAGATGATATGTCTTCTAAAGATATCATGAAAACCTTATTAAGCCTGAAAACTTAACTTCTTTGGTTTTCTTATCTTTAACCATACAAATATCATCTTCAAATCAAATTATAAAGCCTTTTGTCACATAATTGACTAATATTAAGCAAGTTATGATCTAGGCCTTCAATATATAACACATTCTCAATAGTAGTTTGAGGAGGCGTACCTTTCTTCCAATACCAATGATTTTGCCTCTCTCATTGTTATGTATGTCATATCTTTTCCTTTGTTCCTTGGAATCAAGAAGAACTTTGTTTTGTCACCAGTCATGTGTGAGGAACAGCCATTGTCAAGATACCATAAGTCACTTGCTGTCCTCATGCATACCTACAAAACAGATTAGAAGTGGGGGTAGGGTACCCAATGTGCTTTGGGTCCTTGTCGGTTAGATCCTTTCACAACCCACTTGAGTTGACCACTTGGAACACCATACCTTTTAATATAACATGCATTTGAGGTGTGTCCTTCCAAGCAACAATAATTACATATGTTCCTTCTTTTAGGAATCAAGTAATTATTTCTTTGTACATACCTTTTTGAACTAGAAGCATAGTAATTATTTGGCTTAAGATAGAACTTTGATGTAGGCACATAATAATTACTTTTTCTTGACATATGATGATTTCCAATAACATGGTGTTTAGGTGTAGATTGTGATGAGTTCCTTTTTACATGCATATTGGGTTGTGGATTACTAGTTTTTACAAAAAGCGTTTTCTTAACAACTTTTTGATTCTTTTGAGGAGTATACCCTAATCCACTTTTATCCTTAGTATCTCTTTGCATGCTTAAGATATCATCTAATCCATGCTTACCCTTTTCAAACTTGCATACTATTTGTTGTAAACTTTCTACTTTAGATTCCAAAGAAACATACTTAGTGCAAGCAACTTGATTATCTATCATAGATCTAATCAAGTTTAATTCTTCCTTTGTAGCATATATTTTTGAAAAATTTAAACATATTTCATGTAAGCATTCAAAAGCAGTTTGTAAATCTTCATAAGAAAGTTTATCAGTATTAACCTCTTCATCATCATTGCCAGAGTTGTGTGTAGCCATAAACGCTATATGTGCTTTTTCATCTTCAGATTCTGATGAAGAACTGATATCATTATCTTCCCATGCCACGTATGCTTTCTTGCCCTTTTTGTTCTTGTTGTCCAATCTATCTTTGAGATTGTTCTTCTTTCTTCGAATATTTGGACAATCAGACTTGATGTGATTGGGTTTCCCACATTCAAAACATGTGAATTTTTGTGGAGAATATGAGTCATCTTTCTTTATGAATCTCTTAGATTGACCAAATCGTATTCCCTTTTTCTTGAGAAACTTTCCAAGATTTTTAAACAAAAGATTCATGTTGTCACCTTCATCTTCCTCTGAATCTCCATCATAATCATCTTTGTCAGAATCAATTTTGGCTTTTAAAGAAATTGACCTGTGATTCTTCTCATGTTGTTCGTATTGATCTAGACGATTCAACTCCAATTCATGTTCTTGCAGTTTGCCAAATAGAGTTGCCAGAGTCATCTTGGATAGGCTCTTCTTTTCTGAGATCGCCGTCACTTTTGGTTGCCATATTCTGGTTAATGATATTAGCACTTTCAAGTTTTGCTGTTATGTCTGTACCGTCAAGAGCACGCTCGAGACGGCTATGTATATTCACGAAATGTTAATCAGCACGAGAACGTAGTAAGCAAGAGTAGTTCCCATATCACATAGTAATGTAGATAAAGCCGTTCAGATAGGCCAGATAATAAATGCTAGGATATCTAGTATGTATGTTCACTTAGAGATCTCTAAGCGGCCTGAAGTCCGACATAATCTGATACGAGACTCAGGAACTAAAGTTATTTCCACTGAGAACCTACCGTTCTCATCCCCACTATTTTATGACTTCAGGTACAGAAGATGAATCTTATTTTGAGGATGCAGACGAGCCGCCAGCTGAGCCATGAGCGGCTAAGAGATAGATAGATGTTTACCTTTTTGCCAAGGGCATACTGAGTAGCATTCCAGTAGTCCTTGTATTTTGATGTGATGTATTCTGACTTATGTATTCAATACTCTAGTTTATGTACATGTGATGTATATCTTACTTACTGTATATACAGTTGTATGACTTTGTCTGATGGACCACCTGGATATGTATTGGATGTTTTACTATCTTACAGTTATACGCTTTGTTATATTGTTTATTCTAACGCATGGCTCTATTTTAGTAATTATGCAATGTAAAATGAAAAGTTTAAAAATTGGCCCTTATTTTCTTAAGCCACTATTTTCAAAAGATAACTATGGACTAAGGTATTCCGACCAAGTAGACAACAACCTAGTGAGCATTGTTTACTACGTACGGGTAAACAGTTAGCTAGGGTGTTTCATTTGGTATCAGAGCAGTTTGGTCCAAAAAGAGCCTGAGGACTGAGCTGCACTATGCTTTCGAGCATGATTACGGTGTATGTTCCAGTTAAGTGGTATGTGTTAAGTTTCTGTGTGCTTGCCTCTCTTGAGACTGATCACCTCGAAACTGTGCAGGTACTACATATTAGATATGCCACCTCGCAGGGATAATACACAGTGCACCCCAGAGTCTGCAGAGCTTGCAGATGTTCTGCGCGAGATAGCCCAGGCTACGGTGTTGATGGCTGCCTCCAATGCCCAACGTAATACTCCTCAGACAGCTCAGGAGGTGGAGGCCACGAAGTATCGGGATTTCTCTCGCGCTAATCCATCAGTATTTGAAGGCGTGATGGACCCTGAATTGGTTCATGGCTGGATTAGTAAGCTGGAGCAGATTTTTGAAGATATCCCGTGCACGGAGCAGCAGAAGGTTAAATTTGCTTCCCGGAAGTTAGAGGGAGCAGCAGGGGAATGGTGGGACACAACCAAGCCCCAGTTTGAACGAGATGAGGATCCGGTAACTTGGAACAGGTTCAAGGAGGTGTTTTTGGACAAGTATTTCCCACAGGAGCTACAAGACAGGAAAGAGGCAGAGTTTATGGAGCTCAAACAGGGATCTATGACGGTGACTGAGTATACAGCGAAGTTTGAGAAACTTTGCAGGTATTCACCAATGTACAGGTTGCATCCAAGTGAAGGTTGGAAATGTGCAAAATATCAGCGAGCTCTGAAGCCAGAATTGAAGGTATTTCTGAATGTAGCGGGTGTCCGGGATTATGCCACCCTGGTTAACACTTGTTTCGCTAAGGAGGAAGCCAATCGAGACTTAGCTCAGGTGCGCAGTGAAATATTCAAGAGAAGGTTTGATGGTGCCGGCAGTTTCCAGACCGAAAAGAGGAAGAGGGGACCGTTTCAGCCAGCAGTTGCAGGGAGAGGCCGAGGTCAGTATCTGCCAAGGCTGCAGCAAGGATCAGGGAGAGCTCAGAGTCAGCCCAGAGCAGGGCCAGTAGGAGCAGGATCTCCAGCAATGAGATCTCCATCATCAGGTACTCCGAGTCGGAGCACACCGGAGTCCCAGCAGCGAGCAGACCCTCGTACACCTTGCCTAAAATGTGGCAGGGGACATTCTGGAGAATGTTTAGCAGGTCAAGAAGTTTGTTTCAGGTGTGGCAAGACAGGCCATTTTGTCAGGGATTGTCCAGTAGCGCGCCGCCGTCCACCCTGTGTCAGGGCAAAGTGTTTACCATGGCAGCTGAGGATGCTAAGGAGAAGGAAGGTTTGATTTTGGGTAAGTGTACTCTTTATGGGAGAACCTTGATTGTTTTGTATGATTCTGGAGCGTCACACTCCTTTATATCCTACGATAGTGTGAAAGAGTTGCAGCTATCTCCTACGACACTGCCGTATATGCTTGTTGTATCTACACCTACTGCACCGCCAGTTACGACTTGTCAAGTATGTCTGCAATGTCGTTTTCAGCTGCAGGAAAGAGAGTTTGTGGCTGATTTAATCTGTCTTCCTCTAGTAGGACTGGATGTGATACTAGGGATGGATTGGTTAAATGCCAATCAGGCTGTTCTCGGCTGTGCCAGGAAGTTGGTTACTTTTCCCTCTACGGCTACCAGCCCAGTAGTTGTAGAGGAGGAGTTGACAATTCTCTATTTCTGTCAGTTAAGAGATCAAGGTTGTGTTTTCTTTGCATCGTCAGAAGTGGTAGTTGCAAAGCAGGAAGTCAAGGATATTCCACCTCGGGATTACCCAGATGTGTTTCCTGATGATATTCTGGCGTTTCCACCGAAGCGGGAGGTAGAGTTTTCTATTAATCTGGTGCCTGGTGCTGGACCTATTTCCATTGCACCGTATCGTATGTCTCCGTTGGAATTGCAGGAGTTGAAAAGGCAGTTAGAAGAGTTGTTGGGGAAGCAATTTATACGGCCAAGTGCATCATCATGGGGAGCACCAATGTTGTTTGTGAAAAAAAAGGATGGTACTATGAGAATGTGCGTCGATTACAGGCAGTTGAATAAGGTGACAATTAAGAATAAGTATCCATTGCCTAGGATCAATGATTTTCTAGATCAACTGAAGGATGCTAAGATCTTTTCAAGGATTGATTTGCGGTCTGACTATCATCAGATTAGAGTACGAGCTAAGACGGCATTCCGATCCCGTTATGGACATTATGAGTTTACGGTAATGTCTTTTGGATTGACGAATGCTCCCGCGATTTTTATGGACTACATGCATAGGATCTTCCGTGAATATCTGGATGATTGTGTCATTGTCTTTATTGATGACATTCTAGTGTACTCAAAGAGTGAAGAAGACCACACTAGACATCTGCAGATAGTACTGGAGATTCTAAGAGAGAAGCAGTTGTATTCCAAGCTTTCTAAGTGTGAGTTTTGGGCCAGGAAGGTGCAGTTTTTGGGTCATGTGATTTCAGATCAAGGAGTATCAGTGGATCCTAGTAAGGTTGAAGCAGTTAAAGCATGGGAGAGACCTACTTCAGTTACAGAATTACGGAGCTTTCTGGGATTTGCTGGATATTATCAGAGGTTTATCTAGGGATTCTCACAGATTGCTTTGCCGTTGACGAAGCTGACCAGGAAAGGAGCAAAGATGATTTGGTCCGCAGAATGTGAAAGAAGCTTCTGCGAGCTGAAGGAGAGATTGACCACCTCCAGTGCTAGTACTGCCTGATCCTCAGGAACCTTTTGAGGTATACTGTGATGCGTCAGGTGCTGGACTGGGATGTGTGCTGATGCAACGACGCCAGGTGATAGCTTATGCCTCTAGACAGTTGAAGCAGCATGAGGTAAACTATCCTACACATGATTTAGAGTTGGCTGCAGTAGTGTTTGCATTGAAGATCTGGAGACATTATTTGTATGGAGTTCAGTTTGAGGTATATTCAGATCACAAAAGTCTGAAGTACCTGTTTGATCAGAAGGAGTTGAATATGCGTCAGAGGAGGTGGATTGAATTTCTTAAGGATTATGATTTCAATCTCAATTACCACCCTGGGAAGGCCAATGTAGTGGCTGATGCTTTGAGCCGGAAGTCATTGCAGATGGCTCATATGATGGTACAGGAAGCGAAGTTACTAGAGGAGTTTCGTGATCTTAATCTGACTGTTGCACGTCAGCGTAACTGGTTGACATTGTACCCTCTCCAGGTCAGCAGTGATTTCAAGCACAGGATAATAGATGCTCAGAAGAATAGTCAGGAGGATACTTGGTGCAAGTTTCGCAAGGATATTGAAAAAGGTAAGATCAAAGAAGCCAAGATAGACACTGATGGGATTCTGAGGTTTGACAGGCGCATTTGTGTGCCTAAGGAGGGCAGTTTAAGGGAAGATATTCTGAAGGAGGCTCACAAAAGTCAGTTCACGATGCACCCAGGTACTACCAAGATGTACCATGATCTTAAGCACATGTTTTGGTGGCTAGGATTGAAAAGAGATGTTGAGGACTGGGTACAGAAGTGCTTGGTTTGCCAGAAGGTGAAGATCGAGCACCAGAAACCACTAGGGTTGTTGAATCCTCCAGAGGTTCCAGAATGGAAGTGGGAAGCCATAGCTATGGATTTTGTTTCAGGTTTACCACGTACTCGGACAGGAGCTGATGCCATTTGGGTAATTGTGGACAGATCAACTAAATCTGCTCACTTTATCCCAATCAAGATGACTTACTCACTGGAGAAACTTGTACAGCTGTATATCAAGGAGGTGGTAAGGTTGCATGGAGTACCATCTTCTATCATTTCAGATAGGGATCCCAGATTTACTTCCAGATTCTGAACTGCTTTTCAAAAAGCACATGGGTCGCAGTTGCATTTGAGTTCTGCATATCACCCTCAGTCTGATGGTCAATCTGAGCGTACTATTCAGACCTTGGAAGATATGCTACGAGCTTGTGCGGTAGACACGCCAGGAAACTGGGAGGAAATATTGCCGTTCATGGAGTTTGCCTACAATAACAGCTATCAAGCTAGCATTGGTATGGCTCCGTTCGAAGCATTGTATGGCAGGAAGTGTCAGTCGCCATTGTGTTGGAATGACAGCAGGCAGTATCGCTATCCAGGTCCTAAGGAGATCCGAGAGACAGAAGAATTAATGAAGTTGTTGTGCAAGAGAGTTCTCACGGCGCAAAGCTGACAGAAGAGTTATGCAGATAACTGAAGAAGACCGCTTGAGTTCCAAGAGGGAGATCATGTCTTCCTAAAGGTTACTCCGGCGACAGGTATTGGAAGGTCTTTGAAGGTAAGAAAGCTGAACCCCCGATTCATTGGACCGTTCCAGATCCTGAAGCGTATTGGACCGGTAGCATACCGGATAACTCTTCCGCCAAACCTGGCCAACATCCATAATGTCTTTCATGTCTCTCAGTTACGCAAGTACTATGCATCCCCCGACCATGTGCTTCAACCAGAGCAGGTACAGTTGAGAGAAGATTTATCTCTACTGCTCACNTACAGTTGAGAGAAGATTTATCTCTACTGCTCACGCCGCAACGGATTATTGATCATAAGATTCGCCAGACGCGAAACAAGGAGATTCTTATGGTACGAATGGTATGGGTGAACGGGGAACTAGAAGAGCAAACATGGGAGTTAGAAGCGGATATGAAGGGAGCTTATCCGGAGTTATTCTGAGAGGTATGGACCTATCCTTATCTTTCAATTTCGAGGACGAAATTTTTTTAAGGGGGTGGAATGTAACAACCCGACTTTTCCCTTCATTTGAACTGTCACATAATAAATAATT
>QANU01111438.1:13112-25630 GCA_003254905.1 Nissolia schottii
TTAGGGTTGTTGGTGCAGATTTTAGGAGTTTATTTTGTGACTTTTGGTATTATGTAACACAAATTGGCAAGCTATATAAGGCAGCCAAAGTGGTAATACGAAAATAGAACAAGATTCAGCATTTTCTTTTGATTTCTATCAAAGTTATTTGTGAGAGTGATTCTCCTAAATTCTTGAGTGATTCAAGAAGTGAGATTATCAAAGGACTTAACCAAATCTTGTGTGTTTTGTCTCAAATTGGAGTGATTCCAATATTTTGGTTAGCTATCAAATCCCGCTGCCTACATTTGTTTTAGTTTTGCTTAAATTTTTCTAGCCAAGTTCATCAACCAACAAATTGAAAGTTAATTTGTTGAAAAACTTGGTTAGTTCAATTTCAACAATAACTTTGGTTCACATCAAGATTTCTCGGCATTTCCCGGTCGTTCTCGGCAGCGAAATTAACGAGTTTTCTGCGCACGGGAACTCGGGATGTTACAGTCTGTGATTCTGTCATAATTTAGGAAAGCCCAAGACTGAAATAAGTATATGACACGATTTTGAAGGAATCTGTATGATGAGATTTTTATCATGAAAAAATAATGTTATTTTTGGATTCTACAAGAAAAATGGAGTGGGGATGTCAAGTTTTATGATTTTTGGAATCCCCGACGAATTTCTCAGCAAACAGGCGGAAAACGGGGTTTTTGAGAAAAAGGGCAAAACGGGAATTTCACATCTTGGGACTGAAAAACTGGGTTGGTTTTCAGAAAATATGGGTTTAGAACTATCAAAAACCTTAAGGGTAAGTCTTGAGTCCATCGAGTTTTTGAGAACAAAAATTCCAAAGAAAACAGGGCATTTACTGGGGCGAAATGGTAATATTGGGAAAAGGGGGCAAAACTGGAATTTCGTGCAGTGGGGTTCAGAATCTGGGTTTTTTGACATGAAAAATGATCTTAGAGCTACCAAAAACCTTGGGGTAAGGTCTTGGACTTCTCCGGTTTATGGTTGCTAGTATCTGACAGAAACCAGACGCTTGTTTTGTTAATTGTGGATTTACCTTTGTTTATGTTCATGAAGATGTTGAGCACGAAGATGTGTTCTCTACATGTGTTAAAAATGATGATAGATGTTAGAAGAAACTCTCTTGAAATTGAGCTATGTATGTTCTATGTGTTGTTAGGTTAATATGAGCTAATATATATTAGATGTTCGTAATATATGATGAAGATGATGATATGAGCTATTGAGTTGTAATTGCCATATGTATGAATGCTTGAGATGATGAATTGTGCCTATTATATATGAACTGTGCCTATGATGATGATGATGATGATTGTAACATCCCGATTTTTTTTAGAAAAATAATCATAAAACATAAATATCAAACTAATCTTCTAATCGTGATTAGAAAATAAAGATGGGAAATTATTAGGTAAAATATCCTTAGGAAATAAAACGTGTCGCTGTAGGAAGTTCGGTAAACAACCGAACAGCCGCTGTTCGCTGGTGAAATTTTCTGACGCACAAAAGGTGTCCGTGAAAATAATCCCCGGAGAAAAATTCACAAACACCTTTAAATATTAATGCCCTTAGGTAGAGGGGAATTAGAGGATCGCGACGGTATAAACGGAATATTTTTCGGACGACCGTGCGCAACGCACCGACATTGCAATCGATAAAACGCGAGCGAACCGGAACCGGGAAGGAGGTGAAATCTCGGCAGCTGGAACTGAAGAGCTGCATGGTTTGGAGCTGGGATTTTATCCAAAGATAATCCCTTAAATGGTGCTTCCAAACTCACCATCACATGACTTGTCTTACACACTAAACCAAACTCCATCACTAGCCATACCTATGCCCATGCTTTCTACTATTCATCTAAATTATTCAATTAATTTCCCTCACCATCAGCTCCCCCCCCAAAACCGAGACTTCTTCCCAATCTTTAAGCAAAATCTCATTTCTCACATCCTCCACAAAAACACACTAAGCCAACCCTCAAGAACACCACCAAGCCTTCAAGAGATCAAGCACTTTTCCATCTCCTTCCACCTTCCACAAACCGAACCACAGCCCTCAAGTTTCCTCATCTTGGTTCTATTCTCTTCCGTCCCAAAAGCCAAGAGGAACAACCTCATCACCCTCCACCTTGCTCCAGGATCATCATCTTGGAGAAAGGAGAAGCTCAAGCTTTGGAGACAACAAGGCTTGTGGGACTTCACTCCAAGCTTTCCTCACCACCACCAAGATCTTCTACAGGTGGGTAACTTTAGTTTGCTCACCTCTTTGGTGGTTGTTTCTTGTTATGTGTTCATGTGTGTGTATGTTCTTATGTTTGTATACATGTTAGAACCTATGCTAGGACTTAGGGAAATGATTCTGAAGGGTCCTGTGACCTGGATTAGATAGGCTTTGATAGTTAGAATAGGTGTGAAAACCTCAAGGAGTAACCATGAGTAAAGGGGAAGAGAAAGGAAAGAAAATAAGGGATTCGGTTATCAGTTTCGCCCAGTGACCGGTGCTGAGTTGTTCTGCGGAGATAGACCGAGAGCAGCCTAGAGAGTTGTTGAGCGGCGCCTGAGATGGTGCTGAGTGGGAGTTGTTCCGCGGAAATAGACCGAGAGCAGCCTAGAGAGTTGTTGAGCGGCGCCTGGGATGGTGTTGAGTTGTTCCGCGGAGATAAACCGAGAGCAGCCTAGAGAGTTGTTGAGCAGCGCCTAGGATGGTGCTGAGTGGGAGTTGTTCAGCGGAGATAGACCGAGAGTATCCTAGAGAGTTGTTGAGCGGCACCTGGGATGGTGTTGAGTTGTTCTGCGGAGATAAACTGAGAGTAGTCTAGAGAATTGTTGAGCGGCGCCTGGGATTGTGCTGAGTATTTCCGCGTAGAGAGACTGAGAGCAGTCTAGAGAGTTGTTGAGTGGCACCTGGGATGGTGCTAAGTGGTTCCGCGGATAGTGACTGAGAGGGGTCTCAAAAGTTGTTGATCGGACACCGGGAGAGTTTCGGAGTAGGTTCCGCGGAGGTTCCCTGGAGTTGCTAAGTGGTTCCCTGGAGAGTGTCTGTGTGGGTTTCGTGGAGGTATATTGTAGTTGCTGAGTCTGCGGAGAGTGACCGAAGTGTTCATGGAAGCTATTTTGAAGCCCATAGTCTAGCACTCAATGCTGTAATTGTAATTTGTGAATGAAATATGTGAAGTATGTGCATTCCATACATTTTATGACAAGGAAAGTTAAATAATTAGGAGTAATTATGAGATAAGTAAAGATTATGAAATGAACAATAGGAAACAAGTCATGACATGCTGCAAGTACTGAAAAGAAGTGAAATTCTGAAATGCTGCTGAAAATTCTGAGGCCGTGATCACGAGAGCCAAATAACGATTCCACTTCAGGAAGTCAGAGGGACATCCTGAAGGTGGAAGCCCGCCACAGGTGGTGTCGATATGGCATCCCTGCAAGGTGTGCGGTTATCACGCCTAGCACGGTCGAAAGAGGGCAATGCTAGGTGGGGGTACAATATCCGCCCACTGCCGAGGGGTCAGAGAGGACACGCAGCAGGTGGAAGCCAACCGCAGGAAGGTCGAAAGAGGGCCTACACTGGGGGTGCGAGGTTATTCCATCATAGCAGGGTCGAAAGAGGGCAATGCTATGGTGGGAATAACATATATTCCAAAAGCATGTTCATTCTGCTGTGCATGATTATATGTAACTGTTATTCTGTAATTACCATCAAAGAGAACGCTCGAGACGGCTATGTATGCAAACATAATGTTAAGAAGCACGAGAACGTAGTAAGCAAGAGTAGTTTCCCTATCACCTAGTAATGTAGATAAAGCCATTCAGAACTTAGGCCAGATAATAATCAGTAGGATGTTTAGTATGTATGCACACTTAGAAATCTCTGAGCGGCCTGAAGTCCGACCTAATATGACCCGAGATTCAAGAACTAGAGTTACTTCCACTGAGAACCTACCGTTCTCACTCCCACTGCCTTATGACTTCAGGGACCTATGATGACTCGTAGTACGAGGACGCTGATGAGCCGACCGAGGAGCCATGAGCGGCTATGACAGGATATGGACCGGAGATGGCTAGATGCCAGGATTTTTGCTCAAGGGCATGCTGAGTAGTGTTCCAGTAGCCCTTGCATTTTGATATTATGTATTTTGGATTTTGTATATGTTAATTATACTTTACTTATTGTAACTATAACTATGTGACTTTGTATGATGGACCAAATGAATGTATATTCCATGCTTACTATTATTTACCTGTTATCCGCTAAGCCCAAAGGCTTTACCGCTTGTTATACTTGTTTTTCCGACGCATGGCTCCATTTTATGAACTAATCAATGCAAATAAAAAGTTTAAAAATGGGTCCCTATTTTCTTAAACAACTATTTTCGAAAGATAACAATGGACTAAGGTATTCCCACCAGGTGGTAAACAACCTAGTGAGCTTTGCATACGACTTAAGCGTATGCGGTTAGCTAGGGTGTTTCAATGATGATGATGATGATGAGGGAAAAAAAAACCCTCTAGCAGGGTCGAGGGTTCAGCTTTTGGGGAAGGTCTTAGTCCCGGTCGAGTCGTAGGTCCAACCCCAACACCATCCTTTTGATGGTCACCTCGGTCGTGGTTGGTGAGAATCCCGTGGTCAAAGACCATTCAGGTTAAGCGCTACCTGGTCACCACGATGCTGGTTGTAAAGTGTGGTTGTAGCGGTGTGGCCGCAGCTACAAGGGATGACGGCGGAACCGCTAATAAGGCTTGCCTTATACCGCGGCATGAAAAATGATTTTCAGAAAATGAGGATTTTTTATACAATAGTGTAGCTATGTGAATTGTATGACAGTACATGAGTTAGGGACTAGATTAGCAAACAGATGACGTAGATAATGAAGAATAGGTTCCTCGGTCACTTAGTAATCTAGATAAAGCTGCTCAGGCTTAGCAGGAAATAATAATGAGTAGAAAGATAGGATAACTGTGACACTTAGAGACCCTTGATGGGCCTGGATCATAAATGAGAATAAGAAGTTCCCCATATCCCACGGTTTCCCACTGAGAGCGCTATGTTCTCATCCCACTCATTCATGACTCTAGGATTTGAAGTGGAGCAAGGAGGTGAACAGCACGAGGAGGAGCAGTACCCCGAAGAAGGAGCCGAAGAGTAGGCTTGTAATTAGTAGACCATATGTGATAGTACTACTTTTGTGTTAAATATATGTATGTGACAACTATATTAGTATTTGTGTATCTGATTGTGAATATATGAGATGAACCAATGATTGGTACTATGTTTAATTGTTTATTATCTCCTTTAATAATAGTTAAGCATGTTACGTTACTGCTCGCATTACATATTCTACGAATATGAGGCTCTACTTTGTACCATGAGGTATATAAAATAAAGTTTAAAATTGGTCCGTATTTTCTAAGTAACACTACTTTTAAATGCTTACTGGGGACTAAGTACTATCCCAACCAAAGAAGATAACAACTTAGTGGGCGAGTTTGTGACTTAAGCGCAGACTAGCTAGCTATGGTGTTTCAGGAAGTCAGTTTACCCACTTGTAAATGCTACTGCAAATAGTTCATGAAATTTGTGCAGAAACCCTAGCGCGCTCTAGTGCTCCGAGTTTTCACGTGTCCTGCTTCTGAATGAGTCCTACAGTAGGTGTATTAGAATTCTTCTTAGGGAAACAAAGAGGAATTTATAGGGACAAGGTTATGGAGAATTTGTGGTTAGGTTTGTGTAGTAAGTTTTTGTATCTGTGTTTTGGTAGAATAACGGTAAAGTGTACGAACGAAACGTGTTTTATGTTAACTCTTGCGTGTGATTTCCAAGAGCCACAAAAGGGGTATTTATAAGCCCTCCTTGGTTGTGGGCTTCTTCAAATTTAAAGAAAAATTGAATAAAAATTAGTGAATAATGACATAAGCCATGAAGTCATTACATGAGTGATTATGCCTAATCATCTTTAGCAATAAACTTGGACATTTTGACTCACCAAATGTAGAATTTCTGGCCATGTAAAATTTCCTAAGCTGGCTGTGACTTAGCTCTTCAATTTTGAGACCAAATTCTGATCGCGGTTGATCACGTTTGTCGTTAGCTATTTGTGTACTTCGTGTACGGGTGTCCTAAAAATATTCCGAAAACATCATCGTGATCTACTAATTTTTCTAAGGAGGAAGTTAAGTCAATCCAAGGAATTCGTAAATTTATTTTCATAAAAGTGTTCCTTACGGATACCTTTGATACATGATTGAATTCCAGCGACGAAGGTAAGTAATCCGGCGTCTGCAGAATTTTGCGAAATCGCAAACATTACCTTTACGAACATTTTTGACATAAGAATTTATATTTCTACATTTTTAACCTACACAGAGAACTTGTACATGTATTTATCTGGCGAGATTTTCACTAAGGGAAAATCGGGATGTTACTATATAGATATATAATCATCACATACATCACATATAGCATGTATGAAGGGGATCTGGGGGTTCTCTTATGTGCCCTGTCAGGTATTTTCCATCGGGGCAGCATCCTTCTTTTCTGCTTTATGTCCATCATTCTCCTTTGTAAATTGTGGGACCGTCGTCCCCCTTTGGTTACAAGCTACTCCTGTTTCCGTATTAATGACGATCAGGCAGTGCTGTTACCTAAGTGGTAGTGAACCACGGATGCATTTAGCATACTTCATCGACCATCAATAGGGAATAACCATACTACTTGTAGGATGGCGAGGGTTCTAATCTTTGCATTACCTATAAAGAAGAGGTACTGCGCTTTCTGAACCTAATCTTTGCATACTTCTACATATAGGAAAATAATACCTTCCTTGCAGACCTCAAATCATGCAATAAGCCTTTTGCACCCCAAGGTTTTTGATAGCTCTAAACCCCAAGGTTTTTGATAGCTCTAAGCTCATTTTTCACACCTATAAACCCAGATTTTGAACCCAAGGTTTTGAAAATACAGTTTTACCCTTTCTCGCAAAATGCCTTTTTTTACCTGTAAAGCCCGATTTTCTTTGAAATTTTGGTTCTCAACAACCCGAAGCGCTCAAGACATGACCCAAAGGTTTTTGATAGCTCTAAACCCCAATTTTCATGAAAACCATCCCAGATTTTTAGTCCATTTTTCCAAAATTTCCGTTTTGCCCCTTGCTTGCCCAAAAACGTTGTTTTACTCGTTCTGCTTGAGAAATTCGTTGGGGGCTCCAAAAATCATAAAACTTAATACCCCTACTAGATTTTTTGTGTATATTCCAAAAATGATGTTAGTTTTTCATGGTAAAAATCCCAGCCCACAATTCCTACTCAAACTTACTCACCTAGGTATACCTAAATCCTAACAGAGTCACAAATAAATACCAGCAGTTTTCTAGGAAAACAACAATAATATCAACAACTCATACATAACAATATTCATACATAAAACATCATAAATATGCCACTTAGACAGTGGTTGGTCGGATTACTCACAAGTAGCAAGGTTTCGAGGTGATGCTTTGAGCGAAAGTTCCTCGAAGCCTCAGTGTCTCCAAAGCTTTCGGTCACTTTTGCTCGAGAGAAAACTTGAGAGAACACGAGCTAAGGGCTCAGTTTTGAGGAAGAAAATACAAGAGAAAGTGATGAGGAAATTATGGGAAAGTCGCAGTGAGGTCGTGTAGTAAGGCTTGGTTTATCCGTTACGTGAAAGTAACGAACGAGTACGTGATATAGATGTGTTCAAGAGAGAGCTCTTGGCTGAATTTTTTGAGCAAGATGGGTGGCCTTTTATAGGCTCATGGCTGTGTGTTTTGGGACTAAATTTTGGCCAAAATTTAAAGGAAAAAGAAATAAAATTAATGGTGACTCATGGCATGAGTCATCATGCTTTATGGAAGAAGATTAACATTGACTTGTTGACTTGCTATGTTTGTGTGTGTGTTGTCCGTATTTGTGTTTGTGTTATGTCGTGTGTGTGTGTGTGTGTTAATTCTCTGTGTGTTTTCGATCGTGTTTGATCGTGTTTGGTTATTAACTTTTCGTGTAAGGATATCCTAAAAATTTTCTGAACATATAATCTTTATCTAATAATTTTTCTAATAAGGAATTTAAGTTAATCCAAGGTATTCATAAATTTACTTTCGTAAAAGTGTATTTTACGAATACCTTCATACGTGATTAAGTTTTGGCGACAAAAGATAATTAATCTGGATCTCGCGAAATTTCGCGAAACCGCGAACTACTACCTTAATTAGCATTTTTGGGAAATAAAATTTGTGATTTAAATTTCTAGTCCAATTAAATGGCTCGTAGATTTATTTATTACACAATTTTTACTAAGAAAAAAGCGGGATGTTACAAGCAAGGTTTCGAGGTGATGCTTTGAGCGGAAGTTCCTGGAAGCCTCGATATCTCCAAAGCTTTCGGTCACTTTTTGCTCGAGAGAAACTTGAGAGAACACGAGCTAAGGGCTCAGTTTTGAGGAAGAAAATGCAAGAGAAAGTGATGAGGAAATTATGAGAAAGGCGTAGTAAGGCTGTGTAGTGAGGCTTGGTTTCTCTGCTACATGAGAAACGAACGAGTACATGATATATAAATGGGTCCAAGAAGCCTATAGGCTGCATTTTTTGAGCCAAATGACCTACCTATTTATAGGCACAAGGACGTGTACCTTTGGGCCAATTTTGGCCAAAAATAAATGAAAAAGAACAAGAAAATGAAGAGAAAATAGGATAAGGTTAAAGGATAAGCTTTGTTGACTTTGGTGGCTTGCTTTTTGACTTAGTCTTCTTTGTTTTGGCCAAGTGTGTGACCGGTTTGTGTGCGCTAATGCTTGCCATGGGAAATTTCCCTTGGCAATCCTTGTGTTTGTTATTTTGGTCGTGTTTGCTCATTAACTTTTCGTGTGCGAGTGTCCTCAAAATTTTCTGAACATATAATCTTCATCTAGTAATTTAAGTTAATCCAAGGTATTCTAAATTTACTTTTGTAAAAGTGTGTTTTACGGATATCTTCAATACGTGATTAATTCTGGCGACGACAGATAATTAATTCAGATATCGTCGAACTATTACCATAACAGACATTTTTGGAAAATAAAATTAGGGATTTAAATTTTTAGTCTAATTAAATTACTCGTATAATTATTTATTATGCAAAATCTTTACTAAGAAAAATGCGAGATGTTACCTAAAGGGAGTGTGTATTAAGTTATTTAATACTTATCAATGTCGCTGTTATTTATGGAACTTTAGGTTAACAAACTAAGATATCATTGGAATACTTTGCTTTCATGTTTTAGGTTAAAACAAAAGAAAATGTCCTACGGATTACGAAGGCATTGATCTAGTCGACTTATAGGTCACCAAAGAAGTTAATGAGCGAGAAATTCCTAATGATGTTGAAGAATTAACATTTCAAGAAAACTTAATTCATAATGATGTTTACGAAGGTAGAATTAATTCGCACCTATTCAAACTAGAGCCGACAAAAAAAGGGCAGGGGCCTACCACACAGATGCAGCTACATTATCTAGCTAGCAACAGAACGGCGCACACAATGATTTCCAGATGAATGAAAATCATGACCCAAAAAAAAAAAAGGATGAGTGCAAACATCACAAAATACTTAAAGCATCCACTATATCGCACACACCATCAATTTAAATCTAACTGACGCAGGTTTGCCTCCACTTTAGCCTACCTTTCTCCTCCCCATATCAGGTCTAAACAAGTAAAAATAGACTTTCATAACCAAGAAAAACAAAAATGACCACGAGAACTAAAACAACACTTAACTAAAATCATAGCCCACTCATCATTCCTCCCAAAAAATAGGGCGCTCTTTTAAAATCTCAACCTCTGGCCAACAATACATCCAAATTACTAGAATGGGAACCGGACAAAGAACTCTCCAGTTGAGTTGTTCTTCTCAAAGTTCTATTGCTGTGAACTCTACCTTCCTGCCTAAATGGATGCTCATGATAAGTAACTTGATGTAAATGAAGCAAAGCAATCATGCTAACAGCAACCAAAGCAGCATTGCCCACTATTCCGCCCATATGATCCAATCCAAGAGATTTCTTCACAAAATTGAAACTTGAGACAAAAACATTGATAACCATATTAGATCTCTTCCCTTTCTCAGACACGAATTTCTCAGGACAGTTTGGTTGTCCACAAAGAATTTCAGGTGAAACAAGCCGACTTGCATCATGTATATCTCCAACAAAAGCTTGAGCTTCTTCAATAACTTTGTATGTTTTACCATGGTGTTCTGCCAGTCTCATTGCAAGAACAATTCTGCTTTGTTCTAATCGGGCAACTGCCGTGTCTCTCTCAACACGCTGCTGCGTTTGATTGGTCTATAAAACATGCATAACAAAATTTTGATTTAGAACAGAACCACCCACATCCAAAGGTGCTGCTAGTAGAAAACATACGCTAGCAATTAACTGAAAAATAAAAAATGTTTTACAAGAAACTAGCAGATACAATGAATGTCAATTGTGCCTATATATTGACAGTTTATTTTATCCATTACATTTCTGCAAATTAAAAATACTATAATCCTTTTTTGCTACGTTGTTAAACTCGAGCTTGTATAAACTGGTGGAGCCTCCATAAACTCACCGCAGTTTCCCTACTACAAAAATAATATTGGAAAGACATCACAGTACTACCTAAACATAATTTCATAACATATTCATATCCATAATTGTGCCTCTATAATAAGCACACACAAGTAACAATGTATGAGAGTACAAAATAAACCCATACACATAAATGAGAAGTCCTAAGTTTATAATGTTAAACCTTCAAACAGAAGTCATGGAAAATCACAAGCCTCCTATATAACAAGAATAGAGAAACATCAAGCAAAAGAGAGAATGGGAGTAGCCATTTTGAAATTGAGAAGCAATGAACTTCCATACAAATCTGTAACGAAGTGAATTTGTATAAGAGGAATTATAGAGAAATCAGGAGGAACAAAGTTGCCACTTTGAGTTGTTGAATTGCTAGATCAAGCGACTGCAACAAGAACATAACGCCTTAAGGGGTGGCCTCGTGGCCACGACCAATAAGAGACCACCACTGCAACAATGATTCTTGAAATGTTTCAATTGTCTCCAACCATTAGCTTAAAGCTTTTGGGAGAAATGTTTTGACATTGTAAGCTTCTATGGCCAAGTGGTCTATATTTCAATCCTAGTCAACCTCCATTTATAAATGTTGTCCACAGTTCATGCCAAAAGGGATCTTGCGTGAAAAGATGTATTCAAAACAAAAATCATTCAAATGCCTCTACTAAAGAACTTAAGCTTTTAGGAGAGATGGTTCTTGTAACATCCCGATTTTTTCCCGTATGGATATTGCGCATGATAAATAATTATAAGCCGATCAGGAAGGCGAGAAAATTTAACTGTCACCTTTAGGTCGTAAGAATCCTAGTTAAAACGAGGGTTTCGTGATCCCGTGAATTTTCTCGAGACTCGACGATTTTCAGGCCCATCGGGAATTTTTCCGGATACCGACAGTGCCCGTAAAATACACCAATAAGAGAATAAATCCCCGAATACCGTAACCGGACCTAAACTACTAATAAGGAAAATTAGTCGATCACGATGGTGCGTCCGGGATATTTTTCAGACAACCATACGCGCAGCACGGAGACTGCTAACGACCAAACGCGACCGAACACGGGGTGAATTTTGAAGAAATGTTCCCCCAGCCAACCGTGTAAGATCACATCACCACAACCCCACTAACCACTCTCTTACACTCACCTTACCTTCCTTACACACACCATACCCATGGCCATGCTTTCTACTATTAACCCATTCTTACACTCAATCCATTTTCACTCTAATTTCTCCCGTAATTTCCCCAGGCATCGAGCCTCAACTATCTCCCTCACTTCCACTTCTCATCATATTATTCTCATCATTTTCTCTCCAAAAAACCAAAGAATCAAGCCAACAATGCCATATACCATCGCTTTGGCAAGTAAAGCTTAACACCTCCTTACTAGTTCCCTAGAGGCAACCATACTCCCCCTGGCCACACCCCACCGTCTCATCTCTCCATTCTCCCCACAAAGCACCAACAACTCATCACCACTCTCACAACTAGCCACATAAATCCCAAGCCACCATCATCAGGCTTCCCTTGGGACAAATGTGGCACCTGGCTTGGAAAGGGAAAATTTCCAAGCACACTTGGAGGAAACTTCTCCTCAATCATTCATCCATCTACAAACTCTTTTGAAGGTGGGAAGTTATCCCTAAATCACCCTTGGGTGATCTATGTCAGTTATTTATGTGTTTAGAGGAATGAAAATGGGTTGGTGCAAGGATGGAAAGCAAGAAAAACCATCAGGACCTGTTACATGTCAGTGGTCATTCGAATGAATCCCCCTGGGTCATTCAAATGAACCACGAATGATTTAGAAAACGTGTTAAAAACCACGGGTCATTCGAATGACTACCTTAGGGCCATTCAAATGAGTCGTGTAAATTAGCAATTTTGAGGC
>QANU01111442.1:7597-22050 GCA_003254905.1 Nissolia schottii
CAAAGATCAAATTATATTAATCAAATAATATTCTTTGCCTAGCATGCATGCATTGTAACACTATAGCACTTGATATTCATGCATATACACATATAGACACAAATATATCCAACCGTTAATCCATCAAGCACATATAGAGAGTTATTGGATATGTTCTCAAAAGGATGTTTTTCATGTATCATTGTATGATGTTTAAGCTATATGATTACCCTCAAGTTCAATCATACAAGATCAAATGTATTCTATTTAGCATATAACATCCTTTTGTATTCTAATTGTCATTATCTATTTGTTGTGTACTTTTTGCTATCATCAAGATATAGAACAAATAGGGAAACCTAGTTCTACAAATATAAGCATAGACAATTAGAGCATATTGTATTTGTCATCATCAAAACATATTGTATTAAACAATTGGAACAACTAGGGAAACCTAGTTCCACAGTGCTGAGTGGTTCCCTGGAGAGTTTCTGAGTGGGTTCCGTGGAGGTTCCCTAGAGTTGCTGAGTGGTTCCCTGGAAAGTTTCCGAGTGGGTTCCGCGGAAGTTCCCTAGAGTTACTGAGAGTTTCCGAGTAGGTTCCGCGGAGGTTCCCTGGAGTTACTGAGTGGTCCCCTGGAGTGACTGCGTGGGTTCCGCGGAGGTTCCCTGGAATGGTTGAGTGGTTCCCTGGAATGGTTGAGTGGTTCCCTAGAGAGTTACTGAGTGGGTTCCGTGGAGGTTCCCTAGGGTTACCGAGTGGTTTCCTAGAGGGGTTTTCAAGGTCCATATATATTCCAACAAGCACTTAGCAATAGAAGTTTATGGGATGAGTTTATATTGTCATTTACATTACTCTAAGCCACCCAAGGGTGCAAAGAACAAGAACATGAGTATCAAGTCGTGCATGCATCATGAGGACAGATCACTAGAGACTATGCTATGACTAAGGCTAATGAACAAAGATAATAATGGACGAAAGAACCAGAATAGTACAGAAAGATAAAAGTGCATATGATGATGATGATGATTACGAATGAATAAGGTCATCGTGCCTGCATGGCTTAGCCCAAAGGAAGGCGGCCAATGAATGCATATGATACCGGATAATTAAAATGTTAAGTTCATGCATAGTGCACAAGAGCAGGCTCGAAGATAGCGCAGGCATTGTGTACGTCACCATGCTCGAAGGGAACACATGGGGCTCGATCACATCACCAGGCTCGAAGGGAACGCATGGGACACGATCACCTTGCATACATACCTATGTGATTAAGATGTGGCTATGTCTCGACCATGCCACCATGCTCGAAGGGAACGCATGGGGCAAGGTCACCGGGCATACATATATGTATAGTAGTGTTAGAACGGTCAAGGGTAGAAAGCGCGAGAACTTAGTAAGAAAGATTAGATCCCCGTCACCTAATAACTAGATAAAGCCGCCCAGGAACTTAGGCAAGAAATAACTGGTAGGATGTCTAGATGCATGAACACTTAGAGATCTCCTGGATGGTCGGAAGCATAATTGAGTAACCAGATCCCCTCTATTCATAGTTAACCACTGAGAACCACCGTTCTCACCCCCACTCACTTATGGCTTCAGGCGAGATAGATGACGACCCCGCCGAAGAAGCGGCGGATCCTGCGCAGCAGATTTACGACCATAGACCCTGAGATAGGGGAAGAGGCAGAGCTGTGGTCAGTGCTTGTGGTGAACCGTCCCACACCCCGCGGAGTTGCACCACCAGTTTCCCCAAAGCCAGAGACTTCCGCTGACGGCGAGCCTGCTCCCTACGAGAAGGACGTAGAGGTCGATCCAGTCTCCGTTCGACTTCGGCCGCCAGAGATACCTGTGTCCTCGTCACCCGAGGAGGATTATCCCATAGAGATCGTGGAGGACGAGGACGAGCCAGAGGAGCCGGAGCAGGAAGACGAGGAGGAGGATCCGGAGGAGGACCTCGGCGAGGATGAGCCAGAGAGCTGACCCGCCCTAATTCCAGACCCTATCATCAGACGACATCTTTTTGACTGTATGTGCGGACTAAGATATGTATAGTCCCTTTTGATGTATTGGTATAGTATGTGATTCTCACAAGACTCTATAATATGTATATATATGACTTTCTTACATATATGATGTTAACTGTTGGACCCACTTGGTACTGTTTACTTTACTGTTATGTATGTACTTGTATGACAGACGACACTCGCATTTATCTGTGATACGACTATACGGGACTTATAATAGTTCACACACATGGCTTTAGATTGACGCATGACAATAGTTATGTTTACAAAGAAAAAAAATGGGTCCTTATTTTCGGTTAACTTAATTATTTTCCAAAGTAAAGTAGGGACTATTAGTATTCCCATACAGTAGATAACAACCTAGCAGACGCAGATTATGACTTAAGCATAAGCTGCTAACCTAGGGTGTTATACTCAACGGCCTCACCAACCTGCTGAGCGGTCCCACCTACCAAGTCGCCAGAAATGACCAAAGCGCCCAGCAAGCTCACCAACCAGCTCAGTGAGGGTTCACCAACCTACTCAGCGAGCTCACCAACCCGTTGAGCGGCTTGAGCGTGGCCTATAAATAGAGGAGCAACCTGCAGTTCATTTAATCACTTTCCATCCATTCTCTCTACATTATACACTCCATACTTGAGTTAGGAATAGGAAGAAAGATTTAGGAGCTAGAGAATCCCTTAGGGGAAGTGCTGGAGAAATTCCAAGAGTTGTAGTTCGTGGTGGAAGTGTGGAAACAAACCACCGTGTTCATCAACCTGCTGCTTTCTCTAAAGTTCTTGTAAGCTTGTAAACTATCCATGTCTATGGATAGCTAACTTTCCTTCTTATTGGGATTTGATGCGTTGTATTCCTTAAATGTATCCATCTTGACTTATGTTGTATGAATGTATGATTGTTCTATGATTTTAATGATTTGATCTTGTACTTAATGCTAGTCTTGGTTTAGCTTATTGAATCTTGATTTGAGACTTAATCGTGTGAGTGAAAGCTACACTATTGAGTTGTAACTAAGTTAGGTTTTAATTTTGCTATTCTAAGCTTGATGTTATGCTTAATCGTTTGTGAACGAAAGTTACAATCATTAAGTCTGATCTAGATCAATTCATCCAATTCTTAATTTCCGTAATTGGAATGAGGAATTAGTCATTTTAACATCTGAATTAACGCTGATTTACTTTGTTAAATTGTGCAAGAGATTGGCAAGATAACATTGAACAATCGAGTGATCTTAACATGCTTGAAAGAGATGATTAAGTTAAGAACTGATGGTGATAAAATCAAGAACTCATAGACCATATTTACTAAGTTATTGGTTACATAGAAGTAGTATTACAAATCAAATCCTAACACCTTTCTTTACTATCCAAACTCAACTTAATTTATGCTTTACACTTTTACTTAATTTCTTTGTTAATTTCTTAAACAAACCAACCATCCTTTATTGCTTAAATTATCACAACTCAAAGAACGATTGTTTTAAACCATCAGTCCCAGAGGACGACAACCCTTCACACTGTACTGCAATTGAATCCCTCGAGGATTTCAAAGCAAAAGAGTAGATGGAAAACAAACTAGAAAGTGCAAGTGTAAGCTTTCAACAATGTTACTGAAATTCTAAGCCGTTACAGATCCGGGTTAACTCGATTATGATCCAAGCCGCCCTAGAGGTCTTTAGGTGTCATGCATAGTGAACTTTCTTACTCCTTATTTTATTCTTTCCTAGTCCAGAGCATCATTATCTATTTTACTAGGTGTCAGGAATTCTAATCTTTTACCTTAGGCTTAATCGCGCTTCTGTTTACTTATTCGTATCGTATACGTATCACATATCATATAGAGGTCGTCTCAAACCTAAGGCCATATTTACCTTACATACATTCATCACATAAATATCATTCATGGGGGAAAAGGGGGATTCTCTTACACGCCTTAGGACGGCGTCCTTCTCATTACTTTATGCCCATCATTCTCCTTTGTAGTCCATGGGACCGTCGTCCCCTTGCAGCTATAACCTACTTTATTTCCGTATCGCCACCGACTAGGCTGTGTTGTTACCTGAGTGGTAGCTAACCGCGGATGCATGAAAGTATACTTCATCGCACGGGGATAGGGAATTGACCATTCCCCTTGTGAAATGGTGAGGGGGTCCACCCTTTTAGTGACACCAGGAGTGGGCTCATTACTTTGAACTTCTTCTTGACTATCTTTGGGTCCACACTTGGGGACATACTTTCCTTTTTGACAAACATTTAGAAACATGAACTCTTAGGTTAAAAAAAGTCTATAGAAGAAATTCTGCTCATCATAAAATTCGGCAGACGCTAGATTAAATCCTTTTCGTTATCAAGGTGCAATGGTATATCTAAGGTGTCTATAAAACGTACTCTTACAGAGGTAAATTTAGAAATACCTTAGATTAACCCAATTTTCTGACTGCAAAATTAGTAAATCACAAGGATGTGATTGAAATATTTTTAGGAAACCCGCACGCGAAGTACCGGAGCAGCTAACGACCAAACACGATCAAAATTGATCAATATTTGGCTCTAAAACCTTGGCCACAAATTCGGCCAAGCACACCAAGAATACACGGCCTTGACGTGTGCTACTTAGCAAGTCAAATTCAACCTTAATCGTGAATTAGTGACTAAGCATGGTGACTAAGCCCATGAGTCATCACATGACATCATGGCTTATGTCACCTGATAGGAGGATTTTGTACCCTATTTTATTATTCCATAAATGAACAAATGCATACTAGAAATGTGTGGTTTCAATACTTAATCAATATGTTTTACACATTATCCTCTTTTGTGAGAAATTGAGAAAACGGCAAGTTCAAGCATTGTTTTAATCTTAGAATTTAATGTGTATATTTCTTTTGTAGTTTTCTATTTTAATTTTAGGAAATGAATGTTCAAGAGGATCATTAAAGATATGAAGAGAAGATGTGGACCAACGAATGCAAGATCAAATTCAAAAAGAATTGGTTCATAAGATGGATGCAAGCAGAATTAAATGAAGAATTAATCCCTGAAGAATGGAGCAAGGGGTAAAAGAGGAAAAAAGAAGCAAAATGGCGAAATCAAAAAGCAGGCCGCTCAGTGATAAAACACAGGCCGCTCAGCGCATAAGACGACAAAGATCGCTCAGTGGTAGTACCTTAACCGCTGAGCGATCGTGCCACCGGAGTCACTTGCAGCCGTTGTAACACCCTAAGTTAGCAGCTTATGCTTAAGCCATAATTTGCGTCAGCTAGGTTGTTATCTGCTGTGTGGGAGTACTGATACTCCCTACTTGACTTCAGAAAATAATTAAGTTAACTGAAAATAAGGACCCATGTTTTTTTCTTTTTAAACATAATCTACCCGTCAATCTAGAGCCATGTGTGTGGATTATTTTGAGTCCCGTATAGTCGTATAACAGATAATTGCGTGCGTCATATGTCATACATATACATACATAGACAGTAAAGTAAACAGTACCATGTGGGTCCAACAGTCAATGTCATACATCTCAAGAAGTCATATACATACACATTATAAATATGAATACATCAAAAGACTACAGACTGGAATACATCAAAATACACATATAACTAGAACTACTAGCAAAAAGGTAGCGTCTGATGACAGGGTCTGGATATAGTGCTAGTCAGGTCTCTGGCTCGTCCTCGCTGAACTCCTCCTCCGGATCCTCCATGGGGTCCTCCTCTGGATCCTCCTCCTCCGGCTCATACTCCGGCTCGGGCTCGTCCTCCTCGTCATCCTCTTCCATGGCTACCAGAGGATACTCCTCCTCGGGTGAGGAAGGTACTGGTGCATCTGGCGGATCTCGGGGGCCGTAGGATGGACCTGCCTCGTGGCTGGGAGTGCGAGGTGTGAACTGACGGCGATAGTCTCTGGCCGTCCTCATCCGGGCAGTCTGCTGGTAAGCCTTGGGCAGTCGCAATCTCACAGAAACTGGGTCGACCTCCACGACCTTCTCGTACGGAATGGGCTCGCCATCGGCGGAAGTCTCGGGCTCGGGGAGTATCGGTGGCGCGACTCGACGAGGCGTGGGGCGATTCACTACTAGTACTGACCAAAGCTCTGCCTCCTCCCCTGTCTCAGGGTCTACGGTCCTAAATCTGCTGCGCAAGATCCGCCTCTTCTTCGGCGGGGACGTCATCTAACTTGCCTGAAGCCATAAGTGAGTGGGGGTGAGAACGGTGGTTCTCAATGGTTGACTATGGTATAGGGGAATCTGGTTACTCAATTATGCTCCAGCCGTCCAGGAGATCTCTAAGTGTGCATGTATCTAGACATCCTACCATTTATTTCTTGTCTAAGTTCCTGGGCGGCTTTATCTAGTTACTAGCTGATAAGGGGAACTATTCTTTTTACTAAGTTCTCGTGCTTTCTATCCTTGACCGTTTCTGACACTACTACACATATATGTATGCCCGGTGACCTTGCCCCATGCATTTCCCTTCGAGCATGGTGACATGGTCGAGACATAACGACGCTTTAATCACATAGGTATGTATGCAAGGTGATCGTGTCCCATGCGTTCCCTTCGAGCCTGGTGACGTGATCGAGTCTCATGCGTTCCTTATGAGCATGGTGACGTACACAAGGCCTGCGTTCCCTTCGAGCCTGCTCTTGCGCACTATGCATGAACTTTAACATTTTAATTAACCGGTACCATATACGTTCTTTTTCTTACGCATACCGCCTCACCCGGGTTAGCGTCTTCTCTTTCATCATATCTCATCATTACATGCACTTTATCTTTCTGTACTGTTCTGATTCTTACGTTCATTATTATCTTCATTCATTAACCTTGGGCATATCATAATCTCTAGTGGTCTATCCTCATGATGCATGCTTGACTCGATACTTATACCCTTGTTCACTGCAACTTAGGTGGCTCATAGTAAAACATATGACATGAAAAACTTATCGCATAAACTTCTACTGCTAAGTGCTGGTTGGAGTATATGGGACCTTGAAACCCGACTTTGAAAACCATGCAGTCGTTCCAGGGAACCTTCGCGGGACCCATCAGTAACCCTTCAAGAAAGCACCCAACCTATCCGGGGTACCTCCGCGGAACCCTCTCCGCGCCCTGCTGGGCTCACTCAACTCACTCCGCCACTTCAGGGATCCTCCACGGAACCCGCTAAGGAACCCTCTAGGGAACCACTACCGACTCTAGGGAATCCACTTTAACCACTCTAGGGCATACTCCGCGGCAGCCACTAAGCAACTCTCTTTGGATCACTCAACCATTCCAGGGGATTTCCGCGGAACCCACTTGGCACCGCTGCTGATGCCAGTCAGCAACTTCAGGAACTCGCTCAGTCACTCTAGGGTTCCTCCGCGGAACCCTACTCAGTCACCACTGCTGGTGCTCGCTCAGTCTACTTTCCAGGGCCACACCGTACCCTAGTGAACCACTCTATCCCTTTGGGAATCCTTCGCGGAACTCAATTCCGAGCATTCTAGGAACCCACTCAACCACTCTAGGGGACCTCCACGGAACCCCATTCAGAACCATTCCTGGTGTCCGCTCAGCACACTCTCCAGGGAACTATTCAGCCACTTTAGGGGTCCTCCGCGGAACCCTCTCAACCCCATTTCTGGTGCCCACTCGGCCACTCCATGTAACCTCCTCAACATTTAGGGATCCTCTGCGGAACCCACTCAACACCATTTCTGGTGCCCACTCAACACTCTTCACGTAACTCTCGCAGCTCTCCAGGGATCCTCCGCGGAACCCGTTCGACGCTTACCCTCTGTTGCTTGGTTTCTCTCATTTTCTCACATTCATCTCCAACACCACCAAACCCAGTAAGTCATGGCAACAATAAGATTATGAATGAATCATAAAACACGTGAAATACAACCAACAGGTGACCGAATATTTATTTTCAATGAATCTTTAAACACGCATGCAAGAGATCATTTCCAGCATAAACACATACCAAATGCATTATCTAACACACACACAATAACCATAAATAGATCACCAAGGAGGTGATTTATGCATAGTTACCCACTTGTAGAAACTTGGTGGTGGTGGTGGGGAGAGTTTTGAGTGAAGTCCTACAAGCCTTGTTGTTTTCCAAAGCTTGAACTCCTCCTTTCTCCAAGATGAATATCTTGAGCAAGGTGGAAGATGATGGGGTTGTCCCTCTTGATTTTTGGTGGAAGAAAGTGAAACTAAAATGAGGAGACTTAAGAGTTGTGGTTTTCTGGTTTGTGGGAGATGGAAGGAGATGGAAAAGTGCTTGGTCTCTTGGAGGTTTGGTGGTGTTCTTGGAGGTGTGGCTTAGTGTGTTGTTATGGAGAATGTGAGAAATGAAAATGTCTCTTGGGATTTTGGGGAGAGCTCACGGTTTGGGGTGGCTGAATAGTGAGGGAGATTAGTTGAATTTTTGGATTTAGTACAATGTGATGAATAGTAGAAGGCATGGGCATAGGTATGGCTAGTGATGGGATTTGGTTTAGTGTGTAAGACAAGTAATTGTGATGTAAGTTTGGAAGCATGATTTTGGGGATTAATTTTTGTCCCAAAAATCTCCTCTCCAGCCATGCAGCCCTCTCCATCAGCTGCTGAAATTTAATTTTCTCCCGACTCCGATTTGTTCGTGTTTTATCACTTGCAGTATCGGTGCGTCGCGCACGGTCGTCTGAAAAATATTCCGTTTATACCGTCACTATCCTCTAATTTTCCCCTACCTAAGGGTATTAATATTTAAATATGTTTGTGAATTTTTCTCCGAAAGAGTATTTTCACAGACACCTTTTGTACGTCAGAAAATTCTATCGGCGTACAGCGGCCGTTCGGTTGTCGGCCGAACTTCCTATCGCGACACGTCTTATTTTCTAGGGGTATTCTACGTAATAATTTCCCATCTTAATTCTCAAATCATGATTAGAAGCTTAATTTAATAATTATGTTTATGATTATTTTTCTAAGAAAAATCGGGATGTTACAGCCGTCACATTTATTGCGCCGCCTGGCGCCAGCCTGGATTGTGGCGCCGCCTTGACAAAGTCGGCGCTACTCCTGCAAAAGGCTGCCGACGCATTTATGACGACAGCCTGAAGCCGCCAGAGTTGACCAAACCGCTCTGCGATTACACCTTGCCACTCAGTGAAAACGCCTAAACCGCTCAGCGATGGTGCTAAACCGCTGAGCGGTGCCCTCGGATTTTTGCTTATAAATAGAAGGCCAAGGCATTCACTTGAGGATCATGCAAGTTCATCTAACCCTAGAGAACTTCAGACTCCTCCTCTACTTCTATTGTCTACACTTTTTCCTTTTTATTTTTGTGCACTTTAGGTTTATGTTAGTAGTGCTTTGTTTGAAGTCTTCAAGAATTATTGGAACGTTAGCTTTGACAACACAAGCTTCTAAGAATTTGCGAAGTTCTTCCGTATTGTATTCAAGTTTTATCATTTCAACTAGCCATTATTTTCTATTCTCTTCCTTTATTATGAGTTTTTATCCTCCATCCATGGAGGAGTAGTTTCTTAATATCTTGCATGCAGTAACTCTAGATTAGGATTAATTCGAGATATTGTGCTTAATGTTTATTCATGAATTGTTCCACCCCTGATTAGTAATATAGCGATCGCATGTTATTGGCTAGGGTTAATTCTAGGTTGATAGATCTTGACGATTGTATGATTTATTAAACTATCTATGATAAGGGACTTTTGGGGAACTAATTAGATTTAATTGGGTTGTGCAATTGGTACATAATTAATATGGGTTTTAATGCTGCGATCTTAGTTTTAATTCCTGTATTAATAAATGCTTAGGGGATTGACGATCGTAGTCTCTTGAGTGAATTGCGTATTAGTTAGAGATTTCAACTAATAAACAACATCCTCTCCTATGAATAATTAATTAGGAACCAGTGACAATTAATCCTTGATCTAGAAATGCCGTATGCAGGATATTGTTCTTATCATTGTTGACTTACTCTTGTTTTGCTTTCTCTTTATTTAAATTCATCAACCCAAACCCCCCGATTTAATTAAACTTTTAACTGGTTCTAAATTGCTTCCTTGAGAGACGACCTAGGTTAGCCCCTTTACTACGTTTCTGGGGTTTTCTTAGTTTATAAATTATTATTTGATCGCGCACTAAAATTAACGACGTTTTGGTGAGTGTCATCACCAGAAGGGCAAAATTGGAATTAATCTCCAAGGGCATTTTGGGAAGATAATTTTTTGGCCTTTGGCTATAAATACCCCTATGAAGTCTTCAAAAAACTACATAGAAGAAACCTTACTAAAACTCTGTCCATTTACACACTTAGCCGTTACCCTGTCAAATACTGACATAGAAATCTCACTATACACAAATTAGCCCTAATTTCCCTAATCTTGCCCTAAGAAAATCTTCTTAGATTCCTTGAAGAAAACTCTTAAATACCTAGCCTAGCAAGAGCTTGGAAGCATCAGAGGAAGTTGGATTCTACACAGATTCAGGGAACTAGTAGCAGTAACTGTGCAAGTTGGTAACCTAACTAGTCGTTGTCTATGTGGTTTCTATGAAATTTGATGATATTTGTGATGTGTTATATGTTAGGGTTCATAACATGATGATCCTTTTGATGAATTGCATGTGAGTATGTTAGAATATAGAAACCTAGGCATATAATGTTGTTTATGGAACGATTGTTTAAATATATGCTAGGTTATATTTTGAGACATGAAATTATGTCCCTTGTGTTGTTTAAATATATTATGTTGTAGGTGTCAATGCTGTCAACACAAAATTGTTTGCGAGAATATGCCCTAATCTTCGGGCTCGGATGTCGAAGAGGTGACCGCCCCAGTCAAATATGCCCCCGGCAGTGACGAAATGGGAGACTCCAGTCAAGCCCTTAGATGGACGTTACTACGGTAGAGCTCCTTGGGGAGGAGGGAAAAGGGAAAAAGCGTAGGAAGCATTAGGGGGTGGGGGGTTAAAACACAATGTAATTAACAATTGATTTTTTGTAACCAATTCTTTTTTGTAAATATTTGCAGTAAATACAAGAATAGGAATCACATATTGATCTTAATGTTATAAAAAGTAAAGTCTTCTGTTGCACAAAGTTTGTGCATACCTTCTGATAAAGTTTGTGCATTCTGCCGTATAAAGTTTGTGCAGTTCAATTTGATCAGTCGTCTTTTGATTCTATGTTTAATGTTTGTTTGAGCCACATAACTTATAAATATTCTACAAAGTAATCCTTGTTCTATTTTGATTCACGTAAAGTTTGTGTTATAGTGCCCGTAATGTTTGTGCTTTTGGTCATATAAAGTTTGTACATTTCAATTTGAATAGTCTTCTTTTGAATCTATGAAAATTAATGTTTCTTTAAACCACATAACATATAAATATTCTACTAAGTAATCCTTGTTTCATTATTTTGTATTAATACATCGTGATTGTACTTCAGTATACACAAAGTTTGTGTTACAGTGCCCCTAATGTTTGTGCTATCTGCTGCATAAAGTTTGTGCAGTGCTAAATCCTCCAAGGAAAAAAAAAACACACTACCCCTGTACAAACAAAACTATCAAATTGTTCTAATTTCAATCATTAAATGAGTTCAACAATAACACAAATCCCCCGGGGAATGTGGAATATAAAATTGAGGTGGGGGACTGATCGAATCCGATTGTTGTGACATGCCTCAACATAATATGTGCCTATATGTTCCTGCACAAACATTATCGTAGAAATGAACAAACT
Organism: Nissolia schottii; assembly: GCA_003254905.1. Taxonomy (NCBI): domain Eukaryota; kingdom Viridiplantae; phylum Streptophyta; class Magnoliopsida; order Fabales; family Fabaceae; genus Nissolia; species Nissolia schottii. The sequence goes on from QANU01111442.1 coordinate 19,351, forward strand.
TTAATAACAAGTATACACAAACATTAGTAATAGTTCTAAAAATTAAACATCATCGATGATTTACAAACCTTGGTGGACTTTTTCAGTGGTTTGTTTCTTCGTACGCTTCCTATAACTCCTCACACATCTGTCAGTGGTTGATTCTTTCCTCTTTGTACTTGGTCGGCCTTTGCATGATATGTGAAGGGGGCTGCGTATGTCATTCAAAGTAGTTGAGCAACCACCGTCGCGACTCTCGTTGACATTCAAAGATGTGCTTGATATATGAGATTGTAATCCAACCTCTACCATATCTAGTGCCCAGTGAAGTAAGCTCGTTCCTTCCTCTGTGGATATAACACGTTCTGCGACATTGTAAAAATGGGTGCATAGTCCATCATACCTATCTTTTACCACTCCCATCCTACTAATGTCGTGGCTGCACTTTATCGTGCTATGCTTCCGCTTAATGTTTTTTCTCCACTGGCTGAGAATGTATTTTGTTGGAATTTTCATAACTCTTTCGACATCGAGCACATACAAACAATGTCGGTAGATGGTCCCCCTTGACTCAAAAAGTCAGCACTGACATCCGACATCATTCGAGTCTCTGTTGAACAACACATCATAAGACACCTCTCTTACCTTACCATTGACCTCGACTTCTTCAGCAACGATGTAGGTTAGTTTAGTGTCTTGCTTGTCTTTAATAAATGTGTTGCAGTTTACCTTAGCTCTAAACTCAGTTTGTACTTTGGGGTACTTGTCATGTGTGTGTACTCCGATTGATGTTGCTTCTCAATCAAGGATGTCGTCACACACGGGATTGTTGTCTTGAAGCTAGCAACATCTAGCTCAAGCTCCTTTTGGGCCTTCGATGCAAGAGCGTTATCATATTGCTTGACAAATTGCTCCAAGCTATTCTTTGGGTTTAAGTATCCATCAAAGAATGCACGTATGCTCTCGCTCCTCTATGTGCTCCTCATTCCAGCCCAAAATTCATTGTTAAAGTATACTGGAACTCATCTGCTGCGTTCATTGTATAGACCTGATGTACACAAACATTTACATAATAAGTGCGCAAGAATTATCAACAGGTCAAAATCTGACAGAAAGTGTACATGGCCGTCAGTCCACAAACATTATCACGTGCACAACACAAACATTAATACTACATGTGCACAAGCTTTATCTGACATAAAATCTGATTATACCTAAAATTGATTATACATAAAGTGTAGCAAATTTAACACCTAAACCCTGATGTACACAAACATTAACATAATAAGTGAACACGAATTACAAAAACCATATGTACAAGCAAAATATCAAAATGGAAAAATCTAATAGAAAGTGTGCATTAACAACATTCCTTATCACCCACAACTTAGAATCTCCATTTTGTACCTTTGATACAGATTTCCTCGCTCCACATTTAGCCATTGATGCTGGATTAGTCTTATCAAATGTTGGTATTTTGGAGGATCGACATCATTCCCTTGTACATGATAGAATTTGGTACTTGATTTGTTTATCTTCCATGAATTTGGTACTTCTTATCCTCCGTGTAAATCCAATACTCTTAGCGTACTTGTCATAAAAGTCTTTCACTGCCTCCAATGTGTCAAAGTGCATGCCAGTCTTTGGAACCTCTTCCTCCTCAACAACAACTGAACTTGTGGCCTGTATGCAAATAATGTTTGTACAGAAACTCATATAAAGTTTGTGCACCTGTCATGCATCAGATTTTGCATAATATTAAACCTATAGTTAAGTATTATGCATATCAACAAATGTTTATTCATGATAGCATATGGGCATTGATAGTTATAAAATTGAATGTGTCAAGATGCAAATCTTCTTCCTCAAGCAACAGAAACTGTGGCTTGTTGGATAATGTTTGTGCACAAACCCATATAATGTTTGCTCACCTCTATAATATATTAGATTCTCCATAATGCTTATATCACATTATCTAATGTTTATTCATGATAACATATAAAAGTTTGTGTCGCATGTTTATAATGTATGTGCATTAATTGTTGTAAGGTAGAGAATGTGTCAACTGCACCTCTTGTTCCTCAACAACAACAGACCTGTGGCCCGTTGACCAATGTTTGTGCACGGGTTCATATAATATTTATGCACAAACTCATATAATGTTTGTGCAATTTATAATACATCATATTCTGCATAATGAATTGTGCATATCACATCAAGTAGTGTTTATTCATGAGAATATTTAAAAGTTTGTGTCACATGTTTATAATGTATGTGCATTAATTGTTGAAAGGTTGATAATGTGTCAAAATGCACCCCCTCTTCCTCAACAAAGATAAAACATGTGACCTGTTGAACAATGTTTGTGCACGTAATCTTATAATGTTTATGCAAAAATTCGTTTAAAGTTTGTGCACTCTATTTCTGTAATATGCATGTAATGTGCATTAGAACGTATAAAAATTGAATACACTAGAATTTCACAGAAACGTAAAGAACAAAACTATCCATAGAAATAAAAAAAGCAGAAAAATTACCATGGTTTCTTGCATTGCCATTTTTGATCACCAACAAATTGCTACTAGGACAACGATTGGTCGTGGAAGTGCTTTCGATTTTAATGATACTATCTACTGAAACGAGCTCGCTTTTATTGATTCTGTTGTGGTTATAGAGGATTTTCAGCTCACAATTCAGATTCTGTTGTGATATGGTTGAGAA
>QANU01111449.1:0-31806 GCA_003254905.1 Nissolia schottii
TTTTTAAAGAAAAAGTATATTTAGTTTTTTTTTTTAATTTTGGTTTGAACTTATCTTTCAAGTTTAAACTAAAATAATGTATCTGTGAAAATTCGTTAATGACTTTAAAAAAAATTCATAAAATATCCACGAGCTCCTCGTTGCAGGAAAAGATAACCTCCTCCACGCCCCCAACTTCATCTTTATATAGGAAATTTCTTACTTAATTACAAGAAGGTTAGCACGTTATTTTTTAACACATAATAAAATTAAGTTGAGTTTCACTGTTTTTATTTTTTATTCATGAGAAATATGATACTACACAAAGGACTTTGTTTTTGTTAAATAATTTATATTAATTCAATCAAATCCATGCATAAAGGACTTTGCTTTTGTTAAATAATTAATATTTATATTACATCCGACAAAATAAAAACAGTTTCTCCCCACTAGAAAACAATCTATAGAAAAGAGAGAAACATATTTTTCTTAAGCGAAAAAACCACTCGAACGAACTCGTCGATCGTGGCAGAATATTTTCCAGTAATTGTAATTTTATATCCGTAATCACACTAGTCCTTTAAGAATTTTGTGACCGCATTAATCTTTCAATAGTTTGGATTGTCATTAAATTATTCCTTCGCTATTAAATTGACTGTTAATTTTGAAATCATGTCCACCCTCACAACCCCAACCAACTACAATGTCTAGCCCCTCCACGCCATCATCACCCGTCCCCAAATTTTCTCATTTTTTTCCTCAACTTTACAAACTCAGGTCATCATCTCCATTCTCTTAATCTATACCCCCATATTATTAGAGGTGAATTGTGATTGTGAAGTAATTTTAAAATTAATGATTAAATTAACAATAAAGAATTTTTTTTAAATTAATGGGTAGCAATAAAGAACTAATTGATGATAATTTAAATTATCGAGATCTAACTTAGTGATAATTTTTTTAGAGGACTAATGTGGTGACAAATGTAAAATTAAAAGATTAAATGACAAATGTAAAATTAGAAGATTAAATTAAGTTTTTACTAAATATTTTACGATATTAGTTTTCACCACGAGGAGCACTTTTTGTTTATTACTAAGAAATATTGTTTTAAATAATGTGTTCACGTGTCTCTATCAATAAGTTATTTTTCTTTTTCTTTTTTTATAAAAAAGAGAAGAAACGCCAAATCCAAAAAAAAATTGTTAATGTAAATACAAATAAAGCGAAAAAAGAAAAATTCAGAAGTAATGAACAAGTAGAAGGGCAAAAATATAGTGAGTCATGATATACATTGTCAAAATATAGAACCATATATGCAGGAAATAATAGTATATGCAACTGACGATAACGAGCACACTTACAATTTGTGAATGCGACCCACCTAGAGCGTTGATTGGCGTAAGGCAATTGGCTACCAAAAATGAGCGGTGATAACTTATTGAAACGAGAAAGAATGAAAACGTAAAAACTATATGTAAAACCTTTTCTTTTTAGAATTTTAGCATTTGAAAACGTATTTTCATAAGATTTTATCTTGTTTGAATTTATGTTTGATCGAACAAATTTCTGTGACATAAAGACATAAAAGCGTATGTTTTTATGTTCAAAAATGAGTTTTTAACAAAGATTTTCACAAATTTCAAATTCCCAAAATATAAAAGCAATTATGTTGCAATCAAAATTCAAAAGAATGGAAAAACGCTTGCATCTTGAGAAACTTTAAGCTTTCTAATTCCATAGACGCATAATGGTCTATTGTAATTATCACTTAATTTAACGTTTTTTTTTAGAATTATCTATCATTTTTGACTTTTTAATAAAATTTATTGTTATAATTATAAGTGTACCCTTAATTCAAGTTTTGAAATAGCAACTTTTTAATATTATCTCTATCTCTCTTTGTTATGAAGTACTTTAATCAAATTAAATAAGAGTATTTTAGTACACTTACATTTTAAATCACTATTGATTTTAAATTTTATAATACCTATACAGTTGACCAAAGTAACACTTAAAATGAACAAGAAGGAATAATCTCAGTACTTAAAATAAATTTAACTAAAAAAAAATAGAAAACAAGACTAATTATTGATCACACTAATACGCAAATCATTTGTTACCCAACATTCTAGTAGTTTCCCTTCAATTACTCTTGTATTTCAGGTTAGCAATTAGATGGTTATAGGAGAAATCATTTACTCATACGAACTTGGTACAAATGCAAGCAGGGGGAGTCACAACAGTACTTTATTCAAGGGTTGCAATAATTGCTACAAGATCTCTCTATACAAACATCACGTAAGAGATATTCATGTAACAAACTATTACATCTTATTAATATTACTACGCAACCCTAGCAAGGATGGACGGAAGCCTACTCAAACTATGGAGAGTCCGTTATTGGCGTCATCATCAACCTTCTCTTTGAACTCAATCTGATAGGGTTCATTCAGACTCTGATCAATCAGAACCAAACGCCTTCCTCCCTCATCATCCTTCCTCCCAATATCATAACACAATGCAACTGCTGGGCCATGGAAGGCACAGAACACAAGCTTGTACCCGGTTCCGTACTTCTCGATCTCAAAAGTACCGGGAGTGATGCGGTTGGCGCTAGGATGGTCACTAAGATAACCGGTGCCCACATATCTAGCAACGTCACTCTCGAACACCAACCACTTGGTGGGTCTGCTACAGGTACCAATTATGATCTCCGCAAATTCAATGTCAAGTGGGACGCCTGTATCGATCGTGGCGGGTTGTATTTTTGGTGTGAGCCTCACTGGGAGGCGGTTTGAGGGACGGTAGTCTTGGAGGACAGTGAGTGGGCACTCTGAGTTGTCAGTGGTGCCCTGAAAGACACCGCCGCCTCTGCCAGGCACCGTCGAGGCCGGCAAAACATAGTATTTTCCGCCGGGGATGACGGCGTTGCCGTCTGTGTCCAGCACCGGCTCGGATGCCGAGGTGGTGGCCAAGGCAAAGAGGATAAGCAATATTGAAGTCTTCATGGTTTTTAGTTAATAAAAAGCTTAGAAGGATGGAAGATGTGTGTGTTGAGCTTTCGTGTATTAAACCTCTATTTATAGAAAAGCGTTAGGGAGAGGTACTTTGAGATTTTTTTTTTCACGAATGAATTGAATTTTCAATTTCATGCTTCAGCGAATGTCAAACATGGGTTAAGCATGAAAAGTAAAATTTCCGATCCCTGATTGTGATGTCACGCAGGTGATTTTTGTTGCACTATCTGTGTATTATTAATTTTGAAATTAACAATGTATGAATTTACAAAAATTTGTATTAATTCCTTCGTTCCTAATAAATTTTTACGTTGGTTAAATTTTTTATCCAAATTATGTGTAACTTGAAACATCCTAGCTAACTGTTTATGTAACATTCCGGATTTTTTCCCTTAAAGAATAAATGCGAGCAAATTATTAAGACTGGAAAATTAAATTATTAAGTTTAATCCTTAAAAATACTAGTCAAAATAGTGACTTCGCGATCTCACAGGATTTTGCGAGATTTGGGGTGATTTTTATCACCATCGGGAATTAATTTCGACTCAAGGGAGTCCGTAAAATATACTAATATGAAAATAAATTTAAGAATTCCTCGACCAAAATTAAAATATTAACACGAAAAATTAGTGGATCACAACGGTATTTTCGAAATATTTTTGGGACAACTGTACATGAACAATTAAGAACCAAACGTGATCAAACATGATCAAAAGTGATCATGTGGCCTTGGTTATAATTAAATGCATTCCCCCTAACATCCCCATGCACCCCGTGACAAAAAGAAACAAAGGGATATAGATATAGATACATACATAGTATGTAATAATAATAATAATAATAATAATAATAACATATATATATACACACACACACATTCGTCCCTCTGGGACATACACCCCTTCCCAAATCAAAGTAGCAGCATATATATTATACATATATAATTAAATATATTATATCTAATATAATAATATAATATAATAATAATAATAAAGTTTTGAAAATATCAAGCACAGTGACCCTTTGGTCACTGCCTCAATTCCACTATAAAAAGGGGGCTCCGAAGCCATCTTCAGAACCTTCAGAAACCATAAGGTTATGCTGCTAAAATTATTTTTGCTCCGCGTGTGCGCTCTTTGGTTATGCCGCCGGACTCAGGAAAAATACCAGGATCGCACGAATATTCGTGGGAGCATTTTCTCACAACTTTCACCGTCTCCAAATGCGCTTTGGAAAGTGGGTAACTCTAAGCCCACTGTCTATGTTGTTTAATTTTGTGATTTTATATGTGTTTTTCTGTATGTTTGACTGTAAAATTGTTAAGTAGGAAATTGAGGGATTATAGGGTAAAGAGGGTTTGGAGAGATTTTGACAAATGAAATGCATAACTGTACTAATAGAACCCTAGGAACAGTGAACTTCTGGAGAAAATGAGAACTGAAGTCTCGGGACCCATTCAATCAGCTTTCAATCGATTGAAAGAAGTTTTCAATCAGATGAAAGCCAATTTCGAGCTTTCAATCGATTGAATTCTTATTCAGTCGAATGAAGGAAAATCTTCGGATTTCAATCGATTGAATCCCTAGTTCATTCGAATGAAAGAACTCTGAAGGTTTCAATCGATTGAAACCCCAATTCAGTCGAATGAAAGAACTCGCAGGGATTCATTCGAATGTAACCCTAGACATTCGAATAAAACCGGAAGGACTTGAGATTTTAGTGGTCGTAAGGGATCCACTGAGTAAGGGTATGCCTATTTTGGTACACAAAAGCATGCATCATGAGGAAACAACAATCATAGGAATTAGGACAACCCTAGATAAGTAGAGGTATTCACGTAAAGTTAAAGGTGTATAATTGGACCCTAGGGAATAAAGCAGAGTACTAAGGCTTCGATCACCAAGGATTCGGACGGCCTTAGTCAGAGTAAATAGTTATATGATTAGGAAGACCCCATTCTCTTGGCACGTCTTACAGACACGCCCCTCACCAATTCCGTATGCTGGATTGGTCAGAGTGATGCAGGTAGAGAGACCTGATTTAGAAAGTAAAGAGAACGGGCCAAGGCCCGAGAGAGAAAAAGAGAACAAGACAAGTCTTGTAAGAAAGAAAGGGGGACCACATTAAAGAGAAGAGTACAGATAAACTTGTCCACACCTGATCGCGCCCAAGGGTTGGTCCCTCGCCGTTCCTGTTAAGGGGATGGTTTTACCTATTGGATTCGATGATTTCCTCCTATGAGCTTTACATGGTTAGCTACCATACCGGTAAAGAGCGTCGGGTCGATACAATAGTGGCAAGAAAGAGGTTGTAACCTAGGCCATTGTTACATGGGTGAAAGGACTAAGAAGAATGCTAACCCAAGTGAGCCGGTATGAGTAAGAGATTCCCAGATTTCCCCCATGCACTATATATTTACATGTATGAATAAATAAATATATGTGTGTATGCCATTATGTATGCAGGTATGTATGTATCTATATATGTTTATGCATTATGTATCGTCAAGGGAACGACCCAAGACGACTATTATGTCTTTAGCAGTAACGTAAAGTTAATGAGCACGAAGCCTAGGTAATGACAAGATTAGTAACCCCCAGTCACCTAGTAAAATAGATAAAGCGATTCAGGACCTAGACAAAGATAATAATCAGTAGGGGCATTAGTATGCATGACACCTAGAGATCTCCTGAGTAGCCTGGAAGATAACGGAGTAATAAAACGATAGATAACGCGAGGGACTCCAACTGAGAACGAAGAGTTCTCACCCCCACTCCTTATGGGTCTAGGTGTGGAGAGTGAATGACTTAATGAACAGCGGCAACAGGACAACTCCACGGCCACAGTAAGGTGACTAAGGTTGCGTTACGGCGATAGATATTTTGTGTTATGATTTATGACCCTTGATAGTTTTTGTGTAAATACTTATTAATAAGCAATGTGTAATTATATGTTGGACCTTGATTGTGCTTATGTGTATATTTATGCTTCTCCCGGCTTATTACCTCCTTAACTGCCAGGAACGTTAGCGTTTGTATATGTATGTTTTCTTGTTCACGCACGGCTCCTAGTTTGCAAACTGATACAGTAACATAATAATTTTCAAAATGGTCCATATTTTCTGGTAAGAAATATTTGCCAAGCTAAAAGTAGGGGCCAAAAGTAACCCAACCAAAGCAAAAAACAACCTAGTGAGCATTGTTTACAATGTACGGGTAAACAGTTAGCCAGGGTGTTTCAATTTACGTGTATATCGCAAACAATGCTCACTAGGTTATTCTTTGCTTTGGTTGGGGTTACTTATAGCCCTTACTTTTTATCTTTGAAAATAGTTCTTACTTAGAAAATATGGACCGTTTTAAAACTTTTTCATTATATATATACGATATAAAATATGAGCCGCGCGTCAGATAGAATTTATAAAGCAAACGTTAAAGCTTTATACTTAACGGATAATTATTCTAACGTAACAACATCAAACAATAAGCATACAAGTGGTTCATAGCATATATTCACAATCATTTACATAGGTAGTAGCATAGTTAATACATACATGTGCTTTCTCACAGTAGTGTAAAACATAAACCATACTAGCTAAGGGCTGATCGAAACATCTTTAGTCAAGCCCCTGCTATTCTATTCCTCATTTCATCTTCTTCAAGTCTGCTTCTCCACGTATCGCGCTAACGTCCTTGTCGTGCTTACCTTGAACCATAAAGGAGCGGGTGTGAGAACTCTGCATTCTCAGTGGGAAACCTTAGTCATCACTGATTGTTTCATTCTCAATTATGATTCTGCCGCTCAGGGGTCTCTAGATGTCACAGTTATACTACATCCCTACTAGTTATTAATATTCATGCTAAGCCTAAGCAGCTAACTATAATTACTAGGTGACTGAGGGTGTAACATCCCGCTTTTTCCCTTAGCAAAGATTTCATAAATTAAATAGGGGAACAATCCCTCACACAAGCCTTTGGGTTAAAAGTGTCTGTAGAAATAATTCTGCTCATTTTCTTAAAATTCTGCGAACACTAAAACGAATCCTTTTTGTCCTCCAAGTGCAACGATATATCTAAGGTATCTGTAAAATATAAGGTTACAGAAGAAAGTTCAGAAATACCTTAGATAAACTCAAATCCTATATGAGAAAAATTAGTGGATTAACTCAAATTAGTGTCTTTGAATAACCGTACGCAGAATACCGGAATAGCTAACGACCAAACACGATCAAACATGATCAGAATTTGGTCCCAAATGGAAGAAGCAATTCGGTCAGCCCTTTGAAGGAATCGACAGCACCTACATGCACAAAAGGACAAAAATAACAAGGCAAAATCCTATAATCTTCCATGGTGATTCATCATGTAGCATCCCGCTTCCTCCTTAGCGAAAATCTCGCTTGACAACTGTTTAGCAATTCTTGTTGTAGGTTAAACTATTAAAAACATAAAATCTTATGTTAAAATGTATGTAGAAGAAATTCTGCTCAGTTTCGAGAAATTCTGTAGACACTAGAACAAACCCTTTTGTCGTCTGAGGACAACCGCACATCCAAAGTACCCGTAAAAGGTACGGCTACAAACGAGAATTTACAAACACCTCAAATGGACCTAGATTATTACTTAGAAAAAAATTAGGGGATCACAAGGACGTGATCAGAATAATTTTAGAATAACCGTACGCGAAGTACCAGGACCGGAAACGATAAAACCTGATCAAAATTGATCTGCCAGAGACCGTTAATTCTTGGCCACAAAAAGTGGCCAAGACACAAGGCTTTGCACGGTTATACAGGGGGCCAAGTGGCCTAGTCAAAGAGTCAAAGATGACTCATGGTGGTGAGTCACCATAGATTATGTTATGCATGACATAAGCTAAGGGCAAAGTGGTAAATTGGTTCAAGGGCAAAATGGGAAAGTGAAATTTCGGCCTTGGCCTATAAATACCATGAGGAATCCAAAAATTTAGAGAAAAAAAGAGAAAATCTTGCCAAAACTCTGTCCAATCACACAATCAATCGTTATTCTGTCAAAAGGAAAACCTAGGAACATCCTACACCGAACCTAGTCAAGATCCTTCATGAATTCCCTAACCTTGATCCAGAAATAGCCACAAACAGCCCCTTAAATCCCCAAAGAAAGCTTGGAAGAAACTTATGTAACATCCCAATTTTTTCCCCTTATGAAGATTTCGTAAAAATCCCCAATTTTGCCTAATTAAAGGCACAATCGGAACGATTATTTGGACTGAGAAAATTATTTAAAAAATTAATTGCTTCCAAATACCGGTCTAATAATTGTTTCGTGACCTCGCGGAATGCCGCGAGATTCGTGCCAAATTTCACCAAAAACTGGAATCCTGGTAGGCACTTAAGGTATTTGTGAAAATTACCCTCCGGGCAATAAATTCACGAATATCTTAACTTGACATACCTTGCTGACTAGGAAAATTCGTAGATCGCGGATATGTGTCCGAAATATTTTTAGGACATCTATTCGTGAACAAATAACGACCAAACGCGATCAAACATGATCAAAATTATACTAAGTCACTAGATATTTGGTTTAAACCTATCCTGCCACGTCATGGACCAATGTTGTCCACATATATAGATTTATTATATAATAAATATAAAATAAAAATAATATAATATAATAATGATAATAATAAAATAATAATAATAATAATAATAATACTACGTAACATGGGCCGAATGGCCACTCTGTTACTAATATATATATATATATATATATATATATATAAAAGTATATATATATATATATATTATAATATAATATAATATAATATAATAATATATATAAAACAAAAGATCAAGCACAGAGCTTGCCTTTAGATTGCCTATAAAAGGCCCCAGCTTTCGTTCCAAATTCACTTTTCACCTGATAAACTCTCAAAGCAGTCCCATTCGTGCACATCGCTGAAGCGCTGCTGGACTCCGGAAAAATATAATGAGTACACCCACGCAAAGAGGATATTTTCCTCTTCATTTTTACCGATTCAGAAACTCATTTCGAGGTGGGTAACTCTAAGTCCACTGTCTATGTGGTTGATTTTATGATTGTGTATATGTATCTGTATGTATTTGACTGCAAAACTACTTTGTAGAAACTATAGGAAATAAGTTGTGTAGGATGGTTTTTGATGATTTTGACGTTTAGGAGCCATAACTATACTGATTGGATCATCGGGAAATGAGCACAGTTACGGTGAGAAGCCCCTGGGAGAAAAGGCTGTCGGGAGCCAATTTTATACTAGTTCATTCGATTGAATTCCCACGGGAATCGAATAAAAGATTTTGGGATTTCAATCAAATGAATGAGGACTTCAGTCGAATAAAAGCCTGAGAAGGATTTCAATCGATTGAATTCCTTGATCAATCGATTGAAAGAATCATTCGAATGCACAAACCCTAATCATTCGAATGCTCACTGAAAAACTTGAGTTTTAACTATGTTATGGGATCTATTAGGCATAGCTATGAGTACCATTATCCATGAGAACATGCATCATGAGGAAACGACTGTCGTATGGTTTAGGACGACCGTAGATAAGTATAAGTCCTCACCTAAAGTCCAATAAAGATCATAATTGAACCTTAGGGAACGAAGACGAGTTAGAGAGGTTCCGACCCAAGTTGGTGCGGAAGACATTAGTTAAAGAGTATAGTTATATAATTAGGATGTTCCCCTATTCTCTTGGCACCTCTTACAGACACGCCCCTCACCAATTTGGCAAGCTGGATTGGTTACGAGCAACTCAGGTAGAGAGACCTGATTACGATAGCAACAGGCCAAGGCCCAAGATTATGAGAACAGGCCATGGCCTGAGAAGTAAGAAGGCCAAGGCCTTATGATACTGAGAACAGGCCAAGGCCTGAAGAAATAAAGTAAAGAAGGGGTCCCAGTTAAGAAAAGAAGGAAAGAAAGCCAGTCAAGTCCAAAGGCTGACCAGGTCGAGTCCAAGGGCTAACCTACCTGTCCACACTTGATCGAGTCCAAGGTTCGATTCCTCACCATTCCTGTTAGGGGAGTGGTTGTACCTATCGCGTTCGATGTCTTCCTCCTATGAGCTTTACGTGGCTAGCTACCACAACGGTCAAGAGCGCTGCCGGGTCAACACGATAGGGAAAGCAAAGAGGTTGTAGCCGAGGCCACGGTTACAAAGGTGAAAGGACTAAGAAGGACGCAACCACAGGGCGCGTAAGAGAATCCCAGATCCCTGCCATGCATGAGATAGATTTTCATATGAATGGATGATTGTATGTTTGTGCCTATGTATGTGACTAAGTATATAATTATGTATGAGTCTATGCATTACGTATCGTCAAGGGAACGTCCCGAGAAGACTATTATGTTAGCTAGAAGTAACGCGAAGAGGCGATTCTGTATCGCCGTATTCAAGTAAAGGTAAGGTAATAAGCACGAAGCCTAGATAATATCAAGATTAAAGAATCCCCAGTCACCTAGTAAAATAAATAAAGCCATTTAGAACCTAGACAAAGATAATAATTAGTATGGGTATTAGTATGCATGACACCTAGAGATCTCCTGAGTGGCATGGAAGGTAACGGAGTAATGAAACGATAGATGGCGCTAGGGGCTCCCACTGAGAACGAAGAGTTCTCACCCCCACTCCTTATGGGTCCAGGTGTGCAGAGCAAATGGATCGACGAGCAAGAGGCGTGGTAGGCGACGAATGGTGATAGGTGTATTTTGTACCCTATTTTATTATTCTATAATTGAACATTGTATATTAAAAAATGTGTAATTTTAATGCTTAATTAATAGGTTTTGCACATTATCCTCTTTTGTGAGAAATTGAGAAAAATGCAATTTTAAGCACTACTTTATCTTAGAATTTAATGTGTAGATTTCTTTTGTTCTTTTTTAGTTTTCTATTTTAATTGCAGAAAATAAATTGTCAAGAGGATCATTGAGGATTTGAAGGAGATTTGATAAGATATAAATTTCAAAGAGATTTGAAGAGAAGATTGAGACCAATAAATTCAAGATTAAATTCAAATTCAAAAAGATTTGGTCAAAGATTTGCTGAGGATTTTTAATGCTGACTTTGCCACGGATTTTGCGCCAAGATGGAGATTGAATCTCGATTTGACCTCAACTACAAAATTGTAGATCTATCTCTTAGCTTTAATTGGAGATTTGAATCACCTCAATCCGATATCGGTAGCCAAAGTTATCGCGATTTTACTGACTGCTGTGCAAAAGTGCGAGAATTACTTCCACTTTTAGCCAATCCTCTACAAATAAATATCCTCTCTCAACAACTTGGAGAGAACTTCATACTCAGCCTCCACTTTTATTTTCTGCACTTTTCTCTTTTCTTTTATGCACTTTAGGTTGATGTTAGTAGTGCTTAATTCTTAGTTCTTCAAGGATTTGCGAATTTCTACCGTTATTGCATTCAGGTTTTGTCACTTTAATTCTCTATTATTTTTCCACTCTCTTATTCTTTATTTATTATGAGTTTTTATCCTCCACTCATGGAGGAGTAGTTTCTTAATATCTTGCATGCGGTAACTCTAGATTAGGATTAATTCGAGGTCTTGTGCTTAATGTTTATTCATGATTTGTTCCGCCCTTGATTAGTAATATAGCGATCGCATGTTATTGGTTAGGGTTAATTCTAGGTTGATAGATCTTGACGATTGTAGGATTTATTGATTTAGGATTTGGGAACTTTTTGGGAAACTAATTAGATTTAATTAGGTTGTGCAATTGGAACATAATTGATATAGGTTTTTAATGCTGAGATCTTAGTTTTAATTCCTATATTAATAAATGCTTAGGGGATTGACGATCGTAGTCTCTTAGGTGAATTGCGTATTAGTTAGAGATTTCAACTAATAAACAACATCCCTCCTTATGAATAATTAATTAGGAACCAATGACAATTAATCATTGATCTAGAAACGCCGTATGCAGGGTATTGCTTTTTATTATTATTGACTTACTTTCGTTTTGCTCTCTTTTTATTTATATTCAATTAATTCAACCCCCCCAATTTAGTGTAACTTTTAATTGGTTCTAATTGCTTCCTTGAGAGACGACCTAGGTTAGCCCCCTTTACTACGTTTTTGGGGTTAATTTAGCTTTATAAATTATTATTTGATCGCACATTGAAATTAACGACGTTTTGGTGTGTGTCAAATGGCGGCAACAGGACGATTCCATGGCCAGAGTAAAGTGACGAATGTTGCATTAGGGCAATAGATGTTTTGTATTATGATCTATGACCCTTGATAACTTTGTGTAAATACTTATTAATAAGCAATGTGTAATTATATGGTGGAACTTGATTGTACATATAGATATATTTATACTCCTCCTGGCTTACTACCACATTAACTGCCAGATACGGTAGCGTTTGCATATGTATGCTTCCTTGATCATGCACGGCTCTTAGTTTATAAACTAATATAGTAACAGAATGATTTTCAAAACGGTCCATATTTTCAAGTAAGAAATATTTGCCAAGATAAAAGTAAGGGCTAAAAGTAACCCGACCAAAGCAGAAAACAACGTAGTGAGCATTGTTTATTACGTACGGGTAAACAGTTAGCTATGGTGTTTCAACTTAGCCTAAGCGGAGCTAGGAAACATCACAGCTAGGGAAAAGCTCGCAGGAAGCAGCAGAAACTGTAATCGAACTCAAACATGTGGGTAAACTGACTTATCCACTGTCTATGTGGTTGTATGTTAGATGATATATGTTGTTAGGATGCCTTTTATGTGACTTTGATTTATATATGTGTTGTTGGTATTTGTCTGGATTTGCTGGTGCTGTCTGTGATTCTGTTAGAAGTTAGGAAAACCTAAGCTGAAACTAGGGCTATGACACGTTTTTGAAAGGAACTGTATACTGGGATTTTTATCATAAGAACTAATGTCATTTTTTATTTCTGCACAAAAAAATGGAGTGGGGATGTCAAGTTTTATGATTTTTGGAGTCCCCGATGAATTTCTCAGCAAACAGACAGAAAACGAGATTTTTAGGAAATAAGAAACGGGAGTTTTGTGTTTTGGGCTGAAAAACTGGGTTGATTTTCAGAAAATATGGGTTTAGAACTATCAAAAACCTTAAGGGTAAGTCTTAAGTCCATCGGGTTTTTGAGAACTAAAATTCTAAAGAAAATAGGGTAGTTACGGGGGCAAAACAGCAATTTTAGGAAAAGGGTAAAACAGGGATTTCGTGATTTGGGGTTCAAAATCTGGATTTCCAAGTGTGAAAAATGATCTTAGTATCAAAAACCTTGGGGTAAGGTCTTGGACCTCTCTGGTTTCTGATCACTAATTTCTGACAAAAACCTAACATAGCATATATCCAAGCATTTGTTCCATAAACAACATAATCACATAAAACATAATCACATAACGTAGATTATTTCCTCATAACAACATAGGCATGCATAGATCATTAAAGCATAGATTAGGCTAGTTTAATTTATCATAAACACATCACATAAAACATACTCATGAGCGTACCTTGAAACTACGGTGTATCAGTGCTTTTCTCAATACGTCTGTTTTCTGTCAGTATTTAGTTATCAGAAACCGGAAAGATTCAAGACCTTACCCCAAGGTTTGTGATAGCCCTAAGATCATTTTTTCATGCTTAGAAATTCAGATTTCAACCCCGAAATCACGAAAGTACAATTTTGGCCTTTTTCCCCAAAATGCTATTTTTTGCCTATAAAACCCTATTTTCTTCATAATTTTAGTTCTCAAAAACCCGATGGACTCAACACTTTCCCTTAAGGTTTTTTTTATAGTTTTAAACCCATATTTTCTAAAAATCAACCCAGTTTTGCAGTCCCAAAACTCAAAATTCCCGTTTTACCGTTGTTGCTCAAAAACACTGTTTTCTGTCTTTTTACTGAGAAATTCATCAGGGACTCCAAAAATCACAAAACTTGACATCCCCACTCAATTTTTTGTGTAAAACTCAAGAATAACATTAGCTTTTCATGATAAAATTTCCAGCATACAGTTCCTCTTAAAAACGTGCTATAGCCCTATTCCAGCTTAGGCTTTCCTAAATTCTAACAGAGTCACGGATAGCACCAGCAGTTCCAGACAAATCTCAACAACACACACACACATATATATATAGTCATGGTCACATAAAACATCCTAACATCATATATTATCTAACATGCAACCACATAGACAGTGGATAAGTCGGTTTACCCACTTGTTCAAGTCCTGCTGCGGTTCCGGTGCTTTCTACAACCTCTTGCCTTGCTGTGATGTTTCCTAGCTCCAGTTCTAGGCTAGGTTTCTCCAAGATTACTCTAAGAGCTTAAGAGGATTTTGGTGAGTTAAGTTTAGGAAATCTATGGAAAATCTTGGCTAGGGTTTGTATAGGAAAGTCTCTAGGTTTGGGGTTTGACAAGGTAACAACTGGGTGTGTAATTGGACATAGTTTTGGCAAGGTTTTCCTTTTTCTCTCTAAAATTTTAGATTCTAAGGGGTATTTATAGGCCAAGCCACAAAATTCACTTTTCCAAAATGCCCTTGGACCAATTTACCATTTTACCCCTTTGATGACATCATGCATGACCTAAGCATGGTGACTCATCACCATGACTCACTCTTTGACTTTTTGACTTAGCCATTTGGCCCCTTCTTGGCTGTGCAATGGTCTTCTGTCTTGTCCACTTTTGTGGCCAAGAATTAAGGGTCACCGGCATATCAATTTTGATCAGGTTTGGTCGTTCCCGGTTTTGGTACTTCGCGTATGGTTATCCTAAAAATATTCTGATCACATTCTTATGATCCCCTAATTTTTATAAGGAAGAACCTAAGTTAATCTAAGGTATTTGTGAGATTTCTTCTCTAACCGTATATTTTACAGATATCTTGGACACGCGATTGTACCCAGATGACAGAAATGATTTATTCTAGTGTCTGCAGAATTTCATGAAAATGAGCAGAATTATTTCTACAGACACCTGTAATCTAAAAGCTTGTGGAAGAGCTTGTTTCCCCTATTTAATTGATGAAATCTTTACTAAGAGAAAAAGCGGGATGTCACATAACTTTTACTCCATTAAGATTACTAAATTCTCTTTCGAAATCCATAAGAAACATGTGATAAATGATTGCTATGCTTCAAACTCAAAACTATTTGCCAGAGAGTGCATAACATATTAAAATATAAAACCATTAACCGATTGTCGTTATAGCAGATGATTAACAAAAGAGAAATTTTAAATCAACAACAAAAGTGGACAATTAAAAATAGACAACGTGCAAAATATAATAAGAACATAATTTTTATACGATATAACAAATATGTAGGATTTATATATAATTAAAAGTTACTATATTTTATATGTTAGATATCTATTTTTATTATTATGTAGCATGACCCTTAACAAAAATGACTTGTTTTTTTATTCCAAAAGAATATAATTAGTTTTTGTAGTTTTGGTTTGAACTTATCTTTCATGTTTAACTATAATCATGTATTTGTAAAAATTCAAAATCGCAACTTAAAATAAAATTAATAAAATACCCACGAGCTCCTCGTTGAAGGAAAAGCTTAATTACTCCTCCTCAACCACAACCTTATTTTTATAGGAAATTTTTTTACTTAACCACACCTTTAACACTTCATTTTTTGACACACACATAATAAAAATGGATCCCACCATTTTTATTGTGTGTCCTGCCATATGTTTTTAGGTCCTACCAATTAATGAGAATCATTTTTATTATATGTATATCTAAAATATACCAATTATTTTGGCATAGTCCATGCATGAATACTAGGACTAGGAGACTTATATTAGAAATGGACTAAACAACAAATACAATAAGTTAGAAAATAGAAAAAAGCTTATTATGTTATCTAGAATCTAAGGAGCATAAAGACGGCTACGAGCACGTGACAATACAAGATGGAATATGTGACACACCAACTTAAAAAATTTATAGGAGATAGATGTGACATATAGTCATAAAAATTTAAAAATTATAATAATAGATTGATATATTCATTGATGTCAAACTATTGATCTTCAATGTTTTCTAAAACTAAACTCTTTTCAAAATATATGATTCATTAATTCTAAATAGTTTCTTGTGTCAGTACCTACTAATTTTTCATGGATTTATAGCGTTGTAATTTCATATTTAAAATATATTTTGCTCAAATTAACACGACTCAAACACGCCCCAAAAACTTATAGATTTTTTTGATAATTTAAAGGGGGCTCAAATTAACCAACAAGAGCTGGGGAGCAACAAAGAGGAGCTGATGTTTTAATACAAAATACCTGGAATGAAAACCACCCAAAAATCGATGCCACTACACATCATCGGAGCAGCAACAACTATCCCCAAAATCAGAAAATAGGAAAAAACAAGTTAACAGCAAAGGAAAGGTAAACATAGTATAAATGTATTCCAATCTCCTTCGGATGTAGCAAGCCTTGGTGGCTTTGCTATTGTCTGAAATTTATGGAATGATATCCACAGAGTGATTACACCGAGCAATAGCACAACAGGATCAGTAGGTACCACCCTCCTGTTGAAATCAACATCAAACCAACAACATACCAGCAAGCAAACTAGCACAACACAAATCATGCAAACATAGTAATATTAGCAGCAAAAGGCCAAGCAAAGCCACCTAGCACAACTCAAATCATAAAGATCTCAACCTGGAGGTCCGAAGAAGAACAAGCAGCATTTGTTTGTTTTCGGTTGAGTGATTACATAACTCATTACTCCGACCAAGCTTTGATGTGTTCCAAGTTTAATAGGAAAAATTATGGTTGAAATGGCAATTTGTCGCACCAGAATTTGGCCCAGTATCCCAATCGACAGAGAATAGAGTCAGCTTCAAACTCCTAGTTTGGTTTATGGTTGTCGAACACCAATCTGTTTCTTATCCACCAAATAGACCATATAACCACAAAAATAGGCAGGTCCAAAGCTTCATATCAAACCCAATAAAAAGAGCAACAATCCATGCATCATAAAATAAAACAGATTCAAGAGGGAGACACCATGTTAGGTTCCAGCGATCAACACAAAATGACCAAAGAGAAGCCAAGATTGGACAGGAGAAAAACAATTGCTGCAAGGTTTCCTCTTGACTGTTGCAAAAGACGCACAAGGTATCATTGTTCCTGAGGCAGTTGATACACTTTAGACTAGATTTTGTGTTGAGAAGACCTTGGAGGATAAACCACATTAGTAATTTCGCCTTAGGTGGTGCTAGACCTTTCCGTGCTCGTTGTCCCGCTTGCTACTCATTTGATTACCCATTATAGGTTTGAAAACCTGAAAAGAAAAGGATGACACAGAAAAAATACCCGAAGGATTATGACTTTAGATACACTCATCACTCATTCCCTAGATGATGCTATGATGGTTAATGGTAAGAAGAAACTTTGCTAGCAGTCACTCCTCCCAAACAAACAAATGCCTTCTCCATTGGAATCACCATTCCCAAAGCTCATTCACCCACTGCCCCATTTCTGAGATTTTCCAAAGTTATTGGGATGATATTGAGAAGAGCCTTGGAAAATGCTCCTTTAATGTGATTTCCTCGACCCAATTTTCTTCCCAAAATAACTTTAGTGATCCATCGCCAACTCTTTTCTTTAGGCTCGAGTAGGCTAGGCTATTGATAGTATCCCTAAAGTTGTCAAAGTTGGATAATTTTCTCCACACACTAGGTGTTAGAGAATCGCCACCACCATTTGAATAGGAGGCCCGCATTTTGAACAACTAGGTCACCAAACCCAAGTCCTTCCAAATCTCCGGTTCTCTAGATGGATAACCTCCCACGGGATCATCATGATTCCTTTACTAGATGCACTTGAGCACCGAAAAAACCTTCTTTGCAAACTGATGTTGACTACCACCTATTTAGGAATATTGAAAATGCTCAAGTAATAGAGAGGGAAACTATTCAAAACAACTTTGATTAGAGTTAGTCTTCCAGCCCTTGAGAGGAGTCTAGCCTTCCAAAGTGATAGTCTTGCCTCTACTTTATCAATGGCTGGTTTTGAAGTGTCTACTCGTTTTGGGTTGGCGCCGAGGGGATATCTGAGCGGAACTCCGTTTTTCTGACAGTCTGGACTTACCTTCAAATCCTAAGGGCCATAAGGAATTATTTAAGTGTTATCGGAATTTTGAGACACTAAACAGAAAAACTTCTACAGACACTTCTGGCCTAAGGGTTCAGGTTTCTACACCGTTAACCCATATAAGGTCTTATATGGGTATTTCTCCTGTGAAATCCTTACTAAGAGAAAAGTGGAATGTTACAGGAACTGTGTAGGAAGGCCTCAGGACTTACGAAAAATAATTTGACGCTAGAACTGATTTGGCTAGTGGCAAGTTGAGCGGTGCGTTGAGCGGCCTTGCCCAGCCGCTGAGTGGCTTGACCTGAAGATCTATGATGTTGATAATCCAAGGGCCCAATTTTCATGTTATTCGAATGACAAAGCCTTGACATTCAAATAACCATTAAAGTACTTAAAGAGTTTGGCTTTCCTACATGTTCCAACTAGCATAGAAACTTAGGAATGTGTATGAAAATAATTGTGGATTTACTGTACGTATGTATCAGGAGGACCCAGTCATTAGTGCTTTAGGATGACTATAGAATACTTAAAAGTTTAGAATGTGCGAAAGTGTAGAAGGGTTAGTTAACAACCAATAAGAAATTTAAGGGGGATAACGTAGGAAGAGCACAAATTTGGTAAAGATACGAATGATCAGAATAAATAAGCTTAAGATAGAAATAAGTATGTAAGAGAACTATAGAGCCAAGAGTATATATAGACGTTATGAATGTATGTTAGAGAAACCTTGAAAACATGATGAGGAAACATGATAAGATATGGTTACTATCCTACTTGGCATAAGGCCGTTAATGAAAAGACTAAGATTTTCGTAAGTAGGAGCCTGCAAAGAAATAAAGATAAGTATTCCTGTAGGTAGGTTGCTTGCAGGAGTATTCACTTTTTTGTCAGTAGGTGGCTTACAGGGAAGGGGACAATCAGTGTTTCATGTTAGTAAGTGGCTAGCAGGAAAGGAGACGGTCAGTGTTTCCTATTGGTAGGTGGCTAGCAGGGATGTTCACTTCCTTGCTAGTAGGTGGCTTGCAGGGGAAGGGACGAGCAATGTTCCTGTAGGTAGGTGGCTTACAGGGAAGAGAATATGAGAGTATGTATGTAAAGAGGCAATGACAAGTAAGAAAGATTTCACGAAGAACCCCTATACGAGAATAAGAGATGCAAGGACAAACAAGACCTAAAGATGCGAATAGGATGTAGTAAGCCTAGAAAGTTTGCCTATGTTAAGTAAGTCAAGAGACTAGATTCCCCAATCACCTAGTAAATTAGTTAAAGCTGCTCAGGACTAGTAGGATTAATAATAGCAAGTAGGGTTTTAGTATGATATGACACCTAGAGACCCCTTAGCGGTAGAATCATAACTGAGTAGAAAACAAAGAATGATCCCCCTAAGGTTTCCCACTGAGGATGCAATGTTCTCACCCCCACTCCTTTATGGCTCCAGGCTAGCACGACACGGAGTAGATGTAACACCCCTGCTAATTGCATACCCTCGAGTAGTACGCAATGCTCACAGGTTTATTATTCACTTGGTGGGAATACTCATAGTCCCTCATTACTTTTCAAGAAATACTTGATTATGGAAGATACGGACCATTTTAAAACTCTTTGTGCTGAGTGCTTATTCATAAAGTATGAGCCATGTGTGAGTTAAAGTATATAAGACAAACGATAGAGCCGGAGGCTTGCCACAACTAGTCATTCATAATATAAATATTTACATAAGCAAGTACCTGGTCCTTCACAGATAGTTACAACAAATACAGAGTATAATAACCGTTACATATACAAGGCATAATCATTACATAGCAAAATATCTGTCTTCTGTAAAACTAAACTAGCTGGTCCTCTGCTAGTCTGTACTTGACCTTGACTGCTCCACGTGCGGCTCCTCATGTGGCTCCTCGTGGCCCTCATTGTCCTCGCCTGCCCCTGGAAGCATAAGCGAGTGGGGGTGAGAACTTTTGTCCTCAGTGGTTTACCTTGGCGTCGGGGGATTCCTTTTTACCTCACTTATGAACCAGGCCGCTCAGGAGATCTCTAGGTGTACATGCATACTAACATCCTACTGATTATTATCTGGCCTAAAGTCCTAAACGGCTTTATCTAAGTTACTAGGTGACTGGGGATCTAATCTTTCTTATCTACGTTCTCGTGCTTATTAATTTTCTCGTATATATACATAGCCGTCTCGAGCGTTCTCTTGACGGCACTTACATCATACATATACTTACATACACTTCTCATATACTCATGCATCACATACTCATTCATCATATACTCATGCAACTCATTTATCATATACTCATGCTTGGGGAACATGGGGATCTCTTACGCATACCGGCTCACCCGACTTAGCGCCCTTCTTGGTACATCCGTCCCGCGCTCATGTAGCTGTGGCTGATAGCTACAACCACTTCTGTTCCCAGCTTGACGACGACTCGGCTGCGCTCACACCAGAGTGGTTGCTATTCACCGATGGGGTCTGTGTCCATCATCGCCAATCAAGTGGGCTACCCTTCCTACAAGTAGGGAGGTGGGGGTCCGTACCCTTTTGAGGTGACCAAGCGGGGACTCATATCTCATCATCATACTCATAATTTAGGTGTGACGTCACCCTTTCTCATTCATCATATCTCATCATATCTCATTATATCTCATCATCGTGCCATTAACCTCATTGACCAATCCATCCTTTTGGGACTAGTGAGGTAGCATCATTGACCAATCCGCCCTTTTAGGACTGGTGAGGGGCGTGTCTGTAGACGTGCCAAGAGAAAGGATTCCTATCATATAACTACATACTTATTCCCTAGTGTTCAATTATAATCTTTCCATATTAGGTGATTAACCTCTAGTTCTCTAAGGTCGTCCTAACCCTTAAATGACAACCCTTTCCTCATGATGCATGACATTATAATCATTCTAATCATAACTCATCTACATGCAATGTTTCACATATATCATCATAAACATACTTCATGCAATGTTCCACATATATCACGTATCAGTCACATCAATGGTTGTTGGAAACTGTGGGCCCCATGATAATTTTTGTAAACATTTGTTTCCTGGTTCAGGTTATCTCAGTGACCTAGAGTTTCCTGGGTTATTTAATACCCCTGGGAACTCTCGGTACACTTCGTCACCCCTTTCTAGGTCTCCAAGTCACATACTCCATTTTTAAAACCATTTTCCAAAATCCTGCTTCAGGCCGCTCAGCGGACCGTTGCTGCTCCGCGCCCCTGAAGCTGGCCAAGTCGCTCAGCTGATCATTATGCCACTCAGCATCCCTGCGAGTTCATAAAATAGCTCAAAATAAAAATATCTTTTTCTTTTCAGCTCAGCCCACAGACCGCTCAGCGGTTCATGAGGCCGTTCAGCAGTTCCTGTCCGCTCAGAGGTTCATGAGGCCGCTTAGCGCCCTGGGTGTGGCCTACACAACCTGCTTTGCTTTCTTGCTTTCATGTGCCATGGCTATTTCTTGGGGTTTCTCCCACATGTTCCAATAATAATAACACTATCTATTCCAAGTCACAGGACCCTTCAGAATCATCATTAAATCCTAGCATAGCAGTTCTGACATAGCATAATCATAAGGCATACAAGCACATAAACACATACAACCAAACATAAGCCACCAACGGGTGAGTAAGCCAAGTTTACCCACTTTATTTAGAGGCTTTAAAGGCTGGTTGGATGAGGAGAGAGTTGGGGGAGAGTAGTCCTCCAAGTGCAGAGCTTCCTCTTAGCTTCTGTTAGAGTTTCCGCACTTTTCCCCGGTTCTGAAGATTCCTACTGGCTCCTGGCTTGCTTTGACGCCTCCAAGCTCTTCTTGGCTGAATTTCTTCAAGATTTCCTTAGGGTTTTGAAGGGATTTTCGTGGGTTAGGGTTAGGGGATTCCTGGAGGAAGTGAACTAGGTTCAAGGCAGGCGGTGTCTGGGTCTCCAATTTGACAGAACAACAATCGATCGGGGAAATGGACAGAGTTCTGGCAAGGTTTCTAATTTTTTCATCTAAATATCGGTTTTGGGGGGGTATTTATAGCCCAATTGCTGAATGCCCATTTTACCAATTTACCCTTGGCCAAAATTACCAAAATGTCATTTTAATTTAATTTTCTAATTATTTAATTAGTTTGGATAATCTTAAAGTCAAATCAAGTCACATCAATGAATAGTAACCCTTATTTTTATTATTTTTTCCCAAAAATCTGATTCATCACGTGGTCATCTCCCATGTGGGTCCCACTTAGTCCGTTTTCGCTCGTATTTGGCCGTTCGCAGTGCCGGCGCATCGCGCATGGTCGTCCGAAAAATATTCCGCTTATACTGTCGCGATCCTCTACTTTCCCTCCACCTAGAAATGAGGTTCATTCAAGGCATTTGTGAATTTTGCTCCGGAGGTATATTCTTCACAGATACCTTTGGCACACCGTTCAGCATCGGTGGCGATAAACGCTAGTTCAACTTGCATTTCTGCAATCGCCTAGTCCTCCTAATGAGGTTGTGGGACTAATCAAAGGTATTTGAAACTTTTCCCCGGTATCGGTTGGGTTTCCAGGGACTTGGGACTCTCTGCTCAATTCTACAGCCTAATCGGAGCCGTTCTAGTGTCTGCAGAATCGTCTGAAAGTGAACAGAATTCCGTTTGACGGACGTTTTAGGTTTTCTATCCAATTCTAATGGTCCAGGGGAATCATTTGAGTGTCAGTAGAATTTTTAGAAACTAAACAGAATAATTTCTACAGACACTCGTGTCATAGGGAACCAGGCTTCTACTTTTCTGACGTCTCCAGCGTTGCCAACATTTTTGGGCATCCTTTCTTATCTCTAAGCTTTTTGGTATTCTACACTCCTTCTAGTTATTTTAGATTCTCCCCTTTCACCTTAATATCTTAAGGTTACCATTCTAACCTCGATCGCTCCTGATTTCATATTCTCTTCGCTTCCCTCCGTATACTTAACACCTCTTCCCTTTCAAGCCTACTACACTCTCCTTTGTCCTCCAGAACCCAACCTTTCATAGTTCTTTAGGTAAAATCTAAATTACATTAGTCACTCTCACACTTAATCCTCCTGATCTTTATTCAACTCTTCTTGAACTTATGCTTGTACTTCCAATCTCATTTGTGCTCTTACCTAGTTCTTAACCCAATTTATATTCTGTGCACGGACCCTCCTTAAAGACTTATTTACTCTCCTTCCACTCTTAACCCAACTTTATATCCTCTCCTATACTCTTCTTTTACTTCTCTTACCTTCCACACTTGAAATCCCCAAAACTCAACTTCTCAAGCTTTTACTTCCCAAACAGAATAATCCTAAGCACTCCTACACTCTTATTAGTTACCTAGTTCTCTCGCCTTTTCCCGCACCTTCCAAACTGATTCCTGCAGGGCTGGGAAAAGTCGCCCTCTCCTCTAGTTCTACCAGACGCTTCCTGGTTCGACCCTCTCTTCCTTTTTGTCTCCCTCGTTGCTCGTTGCAGCCAGGTTTCTTGCTGACCTCTCCTCTCTGTACTTTCTGGTTGTCATGTCTGCTCAATAAGCCTTATTCTTCCCCCTTCGAGATTCCAAAGCCTAACCTCCCTAAATCTGGCACTTGTCCACCCTAGTCACCTAGTCACCTAGTCACGTGCGTCCCGGCGCTTGCCGGACACCTGAAGCTCACGCTTCCAACCTCTAAAGGAGTTCATAAAGGAATTTATTATGCGAAATCTTTACTAAGGGAAAAATGAGATGTTATAGTAGACATCGGAGGAAGATAGGTGGAGTTTGTACCCTATTTTATTATTCTATAATTGAACATTGTATACTAAAAATGTGTAATTTTAATGTTTAATTAACATGTTTTGCACATTATCCTCTTTGGTGACAAAATTGAGAAAAATGTAATTTTAAGCACTACATTATCTTAGAATTTAATATGTAGATTTCTTTTGTTCTTTTTTAGTTTTCTATTTTAATTGCAGAAACAAATTGTCAAGAGGATCAATGAAGATTTGAAGGAGATTTGATAAGATATAAATTTAGAAGAAGAGATTTGAAGAGAAGATTGAGACCAACAAATCAAGATTTAATTCAAATTCAAAAAGATTTGGTCAAAGATTTGCTGAGGATTTTTTAAAGCTGACTTTGCCACGGATTTTGCGCCATGATGGAGATTGAATCTCGATTTGACCTCAACTACAAAGTTGTAGATCTATCTCTTATCTTTAATTGGAGATTTGAATCACCTCAATCCGATATTTATAGTCGAAGTTATCGTGATTTTACTAACTGTTGTACTGAAAGTGTGGGATTTACACCCACTTTGTGCCAATCCTCTACAAATAGACATCCTTTCTCAACAACTAAGAACAGAACTTCATACTCAACCTCCACTTTTATTTTCTGCACTTTTCCTTTTATTTTATGTACTTTAGGTTTATGTTAGTAATGCTTAGTTATTCAAGGATTGTTGGAACGCTCACATTGACAACTTAACGCAAGCTCCCAACTATTTACGAATTTCTTCTGTTATTGTTTTCAGGTTTTGTTATGTCAATTCTCCATTATTTTCTACTCCCTTATTATTTTTATTTATTATGAGCCTTCATTCTTCATCCATGGAGGAGTAGTTTCTTAATATCTTGAATGCGGTAACTTTAGATTAGGATTAATTCGAGGTCTTGTGCTTAATGTTTATTCATGATTTGTTCTGCCTGTAATTAATAATATAGCGATTGCATGCTATTAGTTAGGGTTAATTCTAGGTTGATAGATCTTGACGATTGTAGGATTTATTGATTTAGGATTTGGGAACTTTTTGGGGAACTAATTAGATTTAATTAGGTTGTGCAATTGGGACATAATTAATATGGGTTTTAAATGCTGAGATCTTAGTTTTAATTCCTGTATTAATATATGCGTAGGGGATTGACGATCGTGGTTTCTTAAGTAAATTGCGTATTAGTTAGAGATTTCAACTAATAAACAACATCCCCTCTTATGGATAATTAATTAGGAACCAATGACAATTAATCCTTGATCTGCAAATGCCGTATGCAGGATATTACCTTTTATCATTGTTTATTTATTTGTTTTAAGTTTCTTTTATTTTAAACGCAATCAATTCAAACCTCCCAATTTAGTTAAACTTTTAATTGGTTCTAATTGCTTCCTTGAGAGACGACCTAGGTTAGCCCCCTTTGCTACATTTTTGGGGTTAATTTAGTTTTATAAATTATTATTTGATTACGCATTGAAATTAATGACGTTTTAGTGTATGTCGAATTTGGCGCTGTTACCAGGGAAGCAATTTAGGCAATTATTTTTTTTTCTTTTTTTCTTTTTTCATTTAATTTTTGTTCATTCTTTATTTTCTTGCTTTTGTTTTTTTTTCTTTTTAAAAAATATTTCTTTTTTTTTCATTTTCGTTTTTTTCCAATATATATATCTATATATATATATATATATATTTTTCTTTTTCTTTTTTTTTTCATTTTGGTTTTCTTTCATATCCAAAAAAAATTCCTTTTTTTTCTTTTTTCTTTTTTTACTTTCCTATCAAAAAAAAAAATGATTTTTGTCTTCGTTTAATTTTGTCCCTCAAATGTACTATCATGTACTCTAATAATTTTTCTAGTTCGCAGTGGTCTAGTGTTCCTTGCTTTTCAGGTAATGGAGCAGATTTTGATAGTTTTCAACAGAGGTATCACCGGAGGATGGGGGAATTGGAGAGGTTTCCTAGGGACGCCATTCGGAGGGTATTGATGACCTTGTCTTACAATGTCGTCGAGTTGTCTGAACAACAATGGGAAGACCACTTGAGCCATTGTGGGGTGATGACTTCACCATCCTACACTTACCAACCTTACCCCGAGCCTTACTCTCTTCCCCCCTATCCGATCGAAACACACCAACCGCCACCACACAAACCTCAACCATACCCACATGACCCATATCCACCATATCCTTATTCATTAGAGCCCATATATTACCTGCCCTCACTAGAACCCTCATACCAACCTCCTATCTACCAGCCCCACACTCAACAACTTCTTGCTCCATATCCTAATTTTGAAACAACAGCAATGCTTGAGTTAATGAAAAAACTTGAGAAGATAGTGTTGGCTATGCAAGAGTTGAGAGATGAGATCACTCAATATAAAGAAACCATGGCTGCATCTAGTGGGCATGAGGAGGACAGTCACCAGGATAATGAGGTCGTGTGTGAAACCCCACCATCTAACATCATTAATGATGGTGGGTCTTCAGAGGTTTTGGTAGAAGAGTCACCCCAGCTCGTCATTCTTGATAATGAATATGATACAGAGATGGTGTTTAAGGAGACACAACCAGAGGAAGAAGCACATATTACTTGTGTTATTCCTGGTGTGGTAGAGGTGCCAGTTGAGCCTGCCGTTCTGTCTAAATTTCCCCCGTCCATTCCATTATTCCCATCATCTCCTCTCCTAGCCTATCAGTTACCACCACTCGAGCTGCACCTTGAGACACCTGTCCCTTTCCTTAGACCATGTCAGTATGCTCACTTGGAGGCTGATGGCCAATTGCGGGCCTTGTGTGGCTTGGAGACTTTCTTCCTGCTACTAGGGAAAGGTTAGACCATGTACAGGGACGATTTAAGAAGCCTCCTAGTGGGAACCTTCATCCACCCCCACTTGGAGTGATTAACTGTTGGATAACCAAGCAAAGGCGAAGCCTCAAAGCTTCAAGGCATCGATGGAAGATCTCAACGCTTGGCTTCTAAAAGAAACATGGCTTCCATGGCCATGACATGACTTACATGGTGTGGGATCCAGGTGGAGGCTACCACATCAAACTTTGGTGGATGTTTCTAGACCAGTTCAAACATGATCCTCCATGAGACGACCATCATTCGTCCAAATTAAGGATATTAAACAAAAGTTCTGGGTGGGAGACAATCCACCGTTTGTGAGTTTTTCTTTCCTTTTCTTTATTTGTTTTACTTCTTTATTTTTCTTCTTGCCCTGTTTTGTGCACCGAGGCTGGTGCACTTCTTTAAGTGTGGGGTGGGAAAGTTTTGTTTTTTAGAATAGTAGTTTTAACTGTGCAATAATTGTGGAAATTCATGAATAGGGGATAATTTAGACTAGTTGATGATTGATTTGTGCAATGTGAAATGTTGTGTTTGATTATTTATGGCATTATGTTTGATTGAGCACTTTATAGATCCTAGCATGTTTTAATTAATTGGATGATATTACCTGGTAAGATTTGAGCCTTTTATAGGATGGCAACACTACATGCCATTCCTTTCTTTGTTGTGTGTACACTCACTAGTGGTCAAGTCTAGAACTTGTCTGATTCTCAGCATTGAACTTTTACCTTTGTATATGACATGTGATATGATTGAGACATTCCTTGTGTATTTAGCTTACATATCCATATGAGCCTACCTTGAACATTTGATCCTTGTTAGCCCTTTTGAGCCTTGTAGCCTTTTATTGAATAATTAACACAATACAAGCTGATAAACCAAGAAAAACCATGATGCACCTAGCTTTAGGGCTTAGGAGAATTGTGGTACATTTGTTCATATGTGCTAATGTTGAAAGCTTTTTGCAATGGGTTTGCACTCTCGTCAATTTAATATATTCTTCTTACAGCTTTCAGATTCTCGAGGAATCCAACTGCAGTACAGTCAGGTATAATCGTCTCCACAGGGATTGTTGTTATTTAAAACAATCGTCGTTGACTTGTGTTATTTTAAGCTTATAGGAAGTGATTGGTTTTTGGTTGAGTAAATTAATAAATTGCAGAATAAGTAAATTATAAAACGACAGTGATCTTAAGTTTAGGCAGGTAAAGAAAGATGTTGGGATTTGAATTGTAATATTACCTCAATGTAACCAATAACTTAGTTAATATGATCTATGAGTTCTTTTGATTTTATCGCCACCAGTTCTTAACTTAATCATCTCGTTTGAGCATGTTAAGATCACTCGTTTCCTTCATTAGATTTGTTAGTTTCTTACACAACTCTAACAAAGTAAGTCCGACATTAATTCGGGTGTTAAAACGACTAACTCTTCGTTCCAATTACGGTAACTAAGAATCAGATGAATTGATCTAGGTCAGAGTAAATGATTGTAACTTACGTCCACAACATTTAAACATTAAATCAAGCTTGTAGCATAGCAAGATTGAACTTAACTTGGTTTATAACTTACTTAGTATAGCTTTCACTTATACAAGTAAGTCTCAAGTCAAGAATCAAAGCACTAAACAAAAGCTAGCATTAAGTGCAAGACCAATCATTAAAATCATAGAACATCATAGAATCATACACATAAGTCAAGATGGGTACATTTAAGCAATACAATGCATCCAATACCAACAATAAAGAAGTTAGCTATCCATTGTCATGGATAGATTACAAACTTACAGGGGTTTAGAGCAATGGTAGGTTGAGAGGAATGGTGAAATGCCTCCACATGTCCACCACGATTCACAACCGTTGGCAATTTCGGCAGCACTTCCTTTAAGGAAAGCTTCTAAACCCTTACTTTCTACCTAACCCTAACTTAAGAAAATGTGGAAAATGGACAAAATGGTGAGGGAAGGAATGGGTGGATGAGGTATGCCTTGAATGCCTCGGCCCCCCTCTATTTATAGGCAAAAATTGAAGGCACCGCTCAGCGGTTTAGGTACCATCGCTGAGCGGTTTAGTCTTAATCGCTGAGCGGCAAGGCTTTAATCACTGAGCGGCTTATCTTTTTACGCGGAGTAATAAATGCTCCGGCAGCTTTTGCAGGAGCGGCGCCGCCATGCCAAGCTGGCTCCAGCTGGCACATTAAATGCGCCGGCTGCAAGTGGCTTCAAAGTACATCCGCTGAGCGGCCAAGGCTGCACCGTTCAGCGGCCTTTGTCCTATTCGCATTGAGCGATCCTGCTTTACCGCTGAGCGGTTCTGCTGTAATCTTCGTTTTTGGCTCTTTTCCATTTTTGCCCTTTTGCTCCATTCTTTTGTGGGATTCTTCTTCATTTAATTTGCTTGCATCCATTGTGTAAAATATATTATAAACCTACAAAAAATGGGGATTTATGTTAGATAATTCTTTAAAATATGAGTAAATAAGTGCCATTTAAATACGAAAAAATTGCGTATATTGAGCACTTATCAGCTAAGCAACAAGTGTGGGGTTGCATGAGGACATGTAACATTCAAAGTAGGGAGAGAGCAGCCACAATTGCTCCTATTGGTTGGAAAATCTATAAAAGTGCCCATGAAAAAAAAATTGAGGCAACTAATCTGCAAAACAACTAATTAGGTGCACCGACAGAAACTCTCCCCTGAGCTAATGGATAAGCGGTGGCAAGATTTCCAAGAAGTGTGAAAAAGTATTAAAAAAAAAAAAGAAAAAAAGTGAATAAAAGTGTTTGGGAATTTGTCATCAGGCTAATTGGAGAATAAGAGAAGCTAGCGGAGATCAAGGTCTTTGCACCATTGGTTAAGCACATATGCCATGAATTCTACATAGGCCCAATTTATTTTAACATGCCTTGACTTATTCTTTGCTCATAATTGATATGCCAAGAAAATTAGTTTTAATGCACAGTGATATCATCTCTTGTCTAAATGTACTTTTATTTTTGGATTGTCATGTATTTTGCACAGTTGTCTGCTAGCTAGTGACTCGGCTTAAGTGCCTCCCTGAGTTTCGCGGCTTTGTAGGGGGATGTAAATAGTGTCGCCGCACCAAAAAGATTTTTCTTTATTTGTTTTTTGTTTTATTTTCATTTTTAGTTTGCTTTTGTTCTTAGTTCCTTGCATAAGGACATGCAATTGTTCAAATGTGGGGTAGTTTGATAGGTGGAGTTTGTACCCTATTTTATTATTCTATAATTGAACATTGTATACTAAAAATGTATAATTTTAATGCTTAATTAATATGTTTTGCACATGATCCTCTTTGTGAGAAATTGAGAAAAATGCAATTTTAAGCACTACTTTACCTTAGAATTTAATATGTAGATTTCTTTTGTTCTTTTTTAGTTTTCTATTTTAATTGCAGAAATAAATTGTCAAGAGGATTAATGAAGATTTGAAGGAGATTTTATAAGAAAAAATTTTGAAGAAGAGATTTGAAGAGAAGATTAAGACCAATAAATCAAGATTTAATTCAAATTCAAAAAGATTTGCTGAGGATTTTTAATGCTAACTTTGCCACAAATTTTGCACCATGATGGAGATTGAATCTCGACTTGACCTCAACTACAAAGTTGTATAACTATCTCTTAGCTTTAATTGGAGATTTGAATCACCTCAATCCGATATCTGTAGCCGAAGTTATCGCGATTTTACTAACTATAGTGTTGAAAGTGCGGGATTTACACCCACTTTGTGCCAATCCTCTACAAATAGACATACTCTCTCAACAACTAAGAACAGAACTTCATACTCAACCTCCACTTTTATTTTTTGCACTTTTCCTTTTATTTTATGCACTTTAGGTTTATGTTAGTAATGCTTAGTTATTCAAGGATTGTTGGAACGCTCGCATTGACAACGCAAGCTCCCAACTATTTGTGAATTTCTTTCGTTATTGTTTTCAGGTTTTGTTATTTCAATTCTCCATTATTTTCTACTCCCTTATTATTTTTATTTATTATGAGCCTTCATCCTTCATCCATGGAGGAGTAGTTTCTTAATATCTTGAATGCGGTAACTTTAGATTAGGATTAATTCGAGGTCTTGTGCTTAATGTTTATTCATGATTTGTTCCGCCTGTGATTAATAATATAGCGATTGCATGTTATTGGTTAGGGTTAATTCTAGGTTGATAGATCTTGACGATTGTAGGATTTATTGATTTAGGATTTGGGAAATTTTTGGAGAACTAATTAGATTTAATTAGGTTGTGCAATTGGGACATAATTGATATGGTTTTTAAATGTTGAGATCTCAATTTTAATTCCTGTATTAATATATACTTAGGGGATTGACGATCGTAGTTTCTTAAGTAAATTGCGTATTAGTTAGAGATTTCAACTAATAAACAACATCCTTCTTATGGATAATTAATTAGGAACCAATGACAATTAATCCTTGATCTGGAAACACCATATGCAGGATATTACCTTTTATCATTGTTTATTTATTTGTTTTAAGTTTCTTTTATTTTAAACGTAATCAATTCAAACCCCTCAATTTAGTTAAACTTTTAATTGGTTCTAATTGCTTCCTTGAGAGACGACCTAGGTTAGGCCCCTTTGCTACGTTTTTGGGGTTAATTTAGTTTTATAAATTATTATTTGATTGCGCACTGAAATTAACGACGTTTTAGTGTGTGTCAAGGATGCGCAACGACGTGAACGTCAGAGGATTCTGAGGAAGCAAGGTGTAACAACCCAAGTTTTCCCTGCTACTAGAATTCCATTTAATAAATAAAATTCACATATTAATTTAATGTCTCTCGTATTAGCTAAAAATAATAATTTTACGATCTCGTGACGTTTGGTGACGTTCGGGTCAATATTAGGCTATTTTTAGAACTTAAGGGTGACTCAAAGGAGTCTGTAAAATACACTAATAGGAAAATAATGTGAGAATATTTCCAGAAAAATTTAAATATGAACAAGGAAAATTTATAGGTCACAACGGTATGTCCGAAATATTTTTAGGACATTCGGACAT
>QANU01111457.1:0-12365 GCA_003254905.1 Nissolia schottii
TTTAATTGATTTGATTATAATTTGTTCTTGACTGTTATATCTTGGCCGTTGTATTTTGGCCGTTAGGTTTCCAACCTATTAATAAGCTTAGTCTCCAATGTACAGAACATACAATTGCAATATACAGATATACATATTACACTCCCACTCTTGTCTCTAACATGGTATCAGTTAGCCACTCTCTCTTTCCGCTCTCAACGCCACTGCCGCCTTCTGTTTCTCCGTCTCCCGTGCACCGTTTTTTCTCACCGCCGGCAATTTTTCTTTTGGCTCCATTTCGACGTCTCAC
Source organism: Nissolia schottii (assembly GCA_003254905.1). Lineage (NCBI taxonomy): Eukaryota > Viridiplantae > Streptophyta > Magnoliopsida > Fabales > Fabaceae > Nissolia > Nissolia schottii. The sequence continues at coordinate 290 of QANU01111457.1, forward strand.
GCACCGCTGCACCGAGCTGTATTCCAAGAACAGGTGGGTTGTATTCCCCAGGCAAGAAAGCCACCAGCACCGTGGGCATTGACCAGGAGAGAGCAGTGACGGCTACGTTGTCTTCTGTCACCACCGTCGCTGCAGCCAACGGCTCTTCCACCTCCATCCTCCTCTGCCTGAATCCGTGTTACGCCGCCGTGCTTTGCAGCCGCCTGCACCTGCCTTCTGAATTTGGCGTCCTTTGTTAATCTGAGAAGGTCACTTATGTGCATTTTTTATTGAGCCCAATACCTCCCACAGCCCCAAACCGAAAACAAAAGAAGGTCACTTGTGTGATTGTTTTTGAGCCCAACCACCAGCCCCAGCCCAAACCGAAAACAAAAAGAGAAGGTTTCTTGTGTGATTTTTTTTGAGCCCAACCACCAGCCCCAGCCCAAACCGAAAACAAAAAGAGAAGGTCTCTTGTGTGATTGTTTTTTGAGCCCAACCACCAGCCCCAGCCCAAACCGAAAGAACAAAACCCCAACCCAAACCAGCCAAAAACACGCAACAAACCAACCCCAACCCGGTAGCCCAACCCAAACCGCAAAAACAAAAAAAAAACCATTGTCTCTAACACTACAAATCAATTCATNAAAAACAATTGTCTCTAACACTACAAATCAATTCATAACAAAAGAATGGAGATCGGGTCTCTCATGCTCAGGCCATGACCTAATATAATAATTGGAAATTTGGAACAACTTGCTTCACACGTGTGATCACAAGAACGTGCAAACGGTAGCCGATTCAAATAGCAATTCTCATCTGCGTAGAAAGTTATTAGGTTAGGTTTTAATGTTAGTGAAATTAATTAATCTAATTTAAAATATTATAATAATTTTTTTTTGACACAGGTTTCAAGTCTTGGATCCGAGACTCCTTAAAAGAGGACAAATTTGTCTATCAATCAATTATCTTTATAAGTAATTTAAAAATTTAAAGATCATTTGAATTTATGATATATTTTTAAAAAAATCATATTAAAAAATATTAATTTATCGCATTAAATTATATAACATATCAGCACACCGTATTAAAATATAAAATGATGATAAATTTGATAGTTTAATTTTAAAAATTTATTAAAAATAAATAAATATAAGAAGAATGGATAAATATTTTGGAGAAACCCTAAAATAATTATCACGAGGGAGAACGTCGACCCACTAACCTTAGTATTCAAGAGCTTTACAAATCGAAGACGGGTCATGCTAGCTATGGTGTGGGGACTGGGTAAAACGAACTTACAAGCGTCACGAAAGACGTAAAAACGTAAAAACGTCTGCACAACACTTGAGAAGCGTCACCAAATACGTCATTACAAGACTCACCCGTAGCACTTATAAATACCTCTCTATAGCTCATGCATCCTTCATCACTCCTTGCTCTAATAACATATCCTTTCTAAAGACACACACACACACACACAGACTATTATATATTCTCTTCCCAAGTTCAAATGGCAGCACAACCTGAAATTGAGCATCCTAACAAGGCCTTCGGATGGGCAGCTAGGGACCCTTCTGGTTTTCTCTCCCCTTTCAATTTCTCTAGAAGGTTCCCCTCACTCATCCCTCTTCATTCATCACATCTTATTATGTATTTGCTGCTGCATTGTTTTTCTCGGTTCTATTAGCTTTTGTTAAAATACCAACTACATCATGAGACCATGTACGGACTAAGGCTATATACTGAATATTTATTTGGTGTTATAATATATATATATATATATATGTTAATAGTTGCATTTAATAATGAGCATACAGAAGACAAAGAACGTTAAGAATAAAGATGCGTGCTAGCTACTTAATTAGCGTTGGTTGGTGAAATATTTCAGGGAAACGGGAGAGAAAGATGTGGCATTCCAAGTGCTGTACTGTGGGATATGCCACTCGGACCTCCACAGGGTCAAGAACGAATGGGGCAATTCAATCTATCCCGTGGTCCCAGGGTATGCTCTCTACTCTTTTTTTCTTCTCATGTTTTACATATGATAATGTGTTCAGCTTCTGGGCTGGCTAGCTAGGTGAGGTGGTAATGGTCTTTTCTTTTCTTATTAACCAACTGATAAGGATTTGATTCTCATCTTAGCTATAAAATAGTTTTAGAATTTGTGATTAGCATCTACTTTCTTAGATGACCCTATAGTATAGTATGCAAAGAGATTAGTCATTGCTTCTTTTGTTGGTAGATAAAGTTCAACTTCTCTTGTTTATGAAATGTTAGATGGCAATGTCATAGGGATAATTAAATTCTAATTATTCTAACTTAATCAATTGGTGTAATACGAAAAATGTGCGTGCAGGCATGAAATCGTTGGCATAGTGACAGAGGTTGGAAGCAAAGTACAAAATTACAAGGTTGGCGACAAAGTTGGTGTGGGTTGCATGGTTGATTCCTGCCGCTCCTGCCACAGTTGTAATGACAATCTTGAGAATTATTGCCCAAAATACACATCAACATATGGTGCCAAGAATGCTGCTGATGGCACCATTACATATGGAGGCTACTCAGACTCAATGGTTGTTGACGAGCACTTTGTGGTCCGCATTCCTGATGGGCTGCCTCTTGATGCCGCTGCTCCTCTCCTCTGTGCCGGGATCACGGTGTACAGCCCTTTGAGATATTATGGGCTTGACAGGCCCGGCCTCCACGTGGGTGTGGTGGGCCTTGGTGGGCTGGGCCACATGGCAGTTAAGTTTGCCAAAGCTCTTGGGGCTAAGGTCACAGTAATCAGCACTTCACCTAACAAAAAGGAGGAAGCATTGGAACGTTTGGGTGCTGACTCTTTTTTGATTAGCCGTGACCAAGATCAAATGCAGGTAACGCACTTTACATTAATTTGCACTCTTGGATGAATAATTCTTGGAAACTGAAAATGATAATCAATTATGACAAAATTTTGTTAATTTTATAATAGGCTGCAGTGGGAACTTTGGACGGTATTATTGACACGGTTTCTGCTGATCATCCTCTCTTGCCTCTGATTGGTTTAGTCAAGTCTCATGGAAAACTTGTAATGGTTGGGGCACCAGAGAAGCCTTTGGAGTTGCCTGTTTTTCCTTTACTCATGGGTAGGCATATCAAAACTATTTACATATGGAAATTATGTACGTAAATAATAAAGGTGGTTGCTTAAATATCTTAATGGATAAATACTTCATACTATTTAATTTATCTATTTTTTTTATAATTTTTATAATTAATTTTATCGAATTTTGTTATCATTTCATTTTCTATATGATCGTAATAAATTTTTTATTAGTCAAATTATTGAAAGAACTAACTTATTAGAGGTTTAGAGATCGACGGACCATTTTAGGTTATGATACATTTCTTTACAAATATTACATTAAAAAATATTAATTTATTACATTAAATTATATAATTCATTAATATGTCATATTAAATTATAAAATAATAATAAAATTTAATAAATTTAATTATAAAAATTATTAAAAATACATAAATTAAATAGTATAAGATAGTTGAAACACAACCACATAAAGTGCAAATATACGCATATGTCAAGATGAATACCAAAATTTTGATGTTAACAAGTACTTGTCATTCTTGGCAGGGAGAAAGATGGTAGGTGGCAGTCTCATTGGAGGGATGAAGGAGACACAAGAAATGATTGATTTTGCTGCTAAACACAATGTGACACCTGACATTGAGGTCATTCCAATGGATTATGTCAACACAGCAATGGAGCGCCTCCTCAAAGCAGATGTCAAATATCGATTCGTGATTGACATTGGAAACACACTCAAACCAAGCTTTTAAGATAACTTTGTACTATGAGGAGGGAGTTTTCTAGATTCAGATTTCGGAGAAAGAACCATGAATGAAATGATAATAAGAAAAATTGCTACCACTCATCTGGAGAATTTGAGCTTTTGATTTTTATTGTATGTACGTTTTTGTGGTGTCATATATTGAATAAAGAATAATGTTTCTCATTTAATTTATCATTTTTAAATTTTAGAACGAAGTTGCTTCTACTCGGCTTGAGTTTTTTTTCCCCATTTATTTGGAATTAATTGAAATATTAGATTTCTCCTGGCAGCCCCTTTGAATCAGAGACTTCACAGTTTTTCTTTTTTGGTACGTAAAGACTTCACATATTTAAGCAACAGCGTTGTCAACTTTAAAAACAAAGCGAGTTTAGTATGGGATTAACAAAAATTGAAAGGAAAAAAAAAATTGCATGAATTATATTTGAGAGACGTGGATATTGCCACTCTCTGCACCCTCCTTAATTTCTTTTATTTTAGCATTTCTAAAACACCATGAATTAAGGGTATTACTCTGTATTACATCAAATTTAAGGATATCAATACTAATTTAATTCTATTGACATTCTATATTCTAAACTTATATTTAATAATAACTACTAATCTAAGTATTTTTTTTAATACTTAAATAATATTAAGTATAAGTAAAATATTTTTAATTTAAACTTTTTTAAATAACATCACTGTATTAAGTTAAGCTCATATTAATAATTATACTACTTAATATCAAATACAAAATTAAATATTCTTAATTTAAGAACTTTTAAATAATACTAATCTATTAAATTAATCTCATATTAATAAAAATTATAATTTAAAAATATTTAAACTTGTTTTAAAACATATTAAAATTATTAAGATACAAATTAAGTATAGTTTAAAATTTCACATCCAAATAAAATATAATTCAAAAATATATTATTTAATAAATATGAATATAATATAAAAAATTATAATATAAAAATTATTTAATTATTAAATACGTTATTTGGTATAGTCAAATTTCACTCAATTACGTACTGTTATGGATTAATGTAATTTGAAAAACGACAATTTGAAGTGCCTACGAAAAATTCTATCAACTTTTGTATGTAAAAGTCAATGATCTGCTGAAATTGATCTTTGAGTGGCTGCAAAGGAAGTAAGCATTGATTTAGATTCACCGGATAAAATTGAAGAGGCAAATGTACTTGAAGATGAGCTTAATTAAATGTAAAAAAAATTTACATCAACAATAAAAATAGACGACAATACATGAACAATATATAAAATATAATAAGAAAACAAAATTGGTGTACAGTATAATAATTATATGGGACTCATGTACACTCACTTTTTATTGTTTTTTGTACATTGTCTATATATATTATTGTCCATTTTATTGTGTACGTGACATTTTCCAATTAAATATTACTTTTTAACTTCTTCTTTTTTTGTTCCATAGTAGCAAATATCGTTTATATACTTCTAGTTTGTCTTTTTGATGACGTTACAACTTGATTAAAATTAGATGTATTCTTTTTTACAAGTATAATGAGTAAGAGAATGCTATATTTTTACTTGATTAAACATAACAAATTATTTAAACTTTATTTTACTACATTTATTTTATTTGAGTCAATCATTATTAATAGATGACATATAGCAAAAAGGTAACACCATTTCTTTCAATCGCCATGTTTTTTAAGCCGTCACCTATTATGAAGTTGTAGAAAATTAAGGCTACAATTCATTCATCATCCTTTTTGTTTTACGAAGCTCCCGTCAACAAAAGTTAGAAAGCACACAACACAGCTTCTTTTATTATTTGTAAAGAGCATAAGAAATTTATTTATTTTCTTAACAATTAAAAACAAAATGGCAGCTCAAACTGTTATTTGTTCTAGTGTACTCCTCATCAAACTGTTAATTTGTACTTTCAAAATGTTGTGAAAATAGTATGGAAGGTGGAGTATTTTAGGCAATTACTTAGAGGTAAAATGGAATTATGAAAATTAGGGAGGTAGAAACCCTAACCCTAAGCCATAACAAAATGAAATACAAAGAAAAGATAGAACAATTATACCACAAATCTTTAAGGGTTTATCTCTACCCTACTTAGGGTTATCGTTCTTCTTAAAAATTTGTTCACACGCTATTCCTGCAACAACAATCACTCGTATCTCTTTCCAAATCACATATGAGTAGTGGAGGTCGTGGGGTAACCTCAACAACTTCTCGATTTTGGAGAGGAAAATGAACAATGGCAATGGATAGCAAAGTCGCAGATGGGAAGAAAAAAGAAGAGATAAATCTTGTGTGTGTTTGGTCTTAGATGGTCTGAAATATAAAGGTCAAGGTTGCTTAATATTAACGTTTGACTTAATGGTCATATTGACCCAAAAATTAAGATAGTTTATCAAGGAAGCATGCCCCAACGGTCACATGAGGCAAGTCGCCCAAGTCACGTCTCCAACAGTCAAAAACAAAGGAGAATTGGGCCAAAAAAATATAACAAAGGAAAAATGTCTACTGATCTTATACTTGCGAGATTAGACATGACAAGGTAGGACTTGGGTCTTACCATATAATAGTTTCACGTGCATATAATATGGTAAGATCTAAATCCACATTGTGAGCCCAATACTATTAGTATTAGTAGCTGTGAACCAAATCCATATATAATGGTTTCACTTAAGCAATTAATTACCAAGTAACATGGGACTTACCCTTTAGCCTACCAAAAACTTAAGTTTGAAACAAACTAAGACCCTTTAATTCCAACACAAAATGCTTCAACCAAGGAATATCCTTGCAAGCTCATCTCTTCAAAGAAGAACAGGACAAAATTTAGGGCCAAATGGAGGGAATTTTGCAGGGAAAACAATTTTAAAATGGATCAAATTTGGATATTCATAATAGTTTCTGCTGAACAACATCTCATCGATGTGTCTATTCAACGAGCTCCATGTCCTCTGATTACTGGCTAAAAACATTGTGGAATTAATTGTTTCTTAGTTATGTTGTTACTTTTTAAACTTAGTACTATGGAATCATATATGGATGAATGCTACTGTTTTGTTAAGGATTTAGAAATCATCATTTAAATGATAGATAAACTTAATTATTGATTATTGTACGACTACCATGGTTCATGCCACCCTCCCTCTGCTTTAGGCTGCTGCTGTTCGCTGCTTTATTTGTTTTTGTTTGCAACTTAGGTTCTGTTTTGGTCGGTTTTGCCACTGGTTTTTAGGCTGCTGTTGTTCGCTGTTTTGTTATGTTGTTTTGGTGCTCTTCAGTCTGGCTTTGTTTGCAGTTGGCTGCACCTTCTGCTCCCTCTGTTTTTAGTCCATTTTGCGCCTCTTATTGCGCATCCTTTATGTACTCATTTGCTCCTCATCTTAAGATATTTGAGCTTTTATAATTCATAAAAAAAAACCATGCATTATGCCAAATAGTGCTTCTGAATCTATGTTTGGATTCCTTTCCTGCATAGATCCTATTAATTTGATATATATGTGTGTGTGCGCGCGCATCTTTATTTATGGTGTTCTGTTAAATAATTTAACACACATTAATTCAATATATATGAAGTTAATTATATAATTTGCTAGTATTAAAAATTCGTTGGTAGTTAGATGAATAATTTCGTTGGCAGATTCAAATGCCAAACAAATATTTTCGTATTCAAGATATGACATAACAAAAATTCATAATGTAAATCAAAATGTGAAATCTCTCTTGACAAAAATGGTAGACAGGAAGTAATCTGTAACATTTGTGTCTTGTTATCTTTTCGGTCACACGGTTCATTCGCTGAAACTTTAATCGGGCAAAATTTAAGAACTTGGCTTCAGGGTGTTTCCAATATCAATGACAAATCGATACTTCACATCTGCTTTAAGAAGGCGCTCCATTGCTGTGTTCACATAATCAATAGGAATGACCTCAATCTCAGCTTTCACATTATGTTCAGCAGCGAAGTCCATCATTTCTTGGGTCTCCTTCATTCCTCCAATGCCACTGCCAGCTACTATCTTTCTCCCTGAAGCCAATTATGTGAAATACTTATGTTAATTAGCCTCAACACTTTCAATTTAAACACAAAAGACTAAGTGAGACACAAAAGTGCATTAAACGCCTTATCTTAATCTAAAATTTTAAGACAATAGATATATAAATCTTCTCAAATATATATTTTTCATTTATCTAAAACTTAACTAATACTAGACTTTATTCTCACACAGTCATACTTAAAACCACAACAACAATAATATGGAAATATTTTTCTTATGCTTACCCGTGAGTAAAGGAAAGACAGGCAGCTCCACCTTGTCTATTCCACCGAGCATTACAAGCTTTCCGTGAGACTTCAATAAACCAAGCAAAGGCAAGAGAGGATGAGCGACAGAAACTGTGTCAAGAATACCATCCAATGTGCCAACTGCTGCCTGCAAAAATGAAGAACAATTGTTAATTGATTATCATTATCAACTTCTAAGATTATGCGTGTGTTTCAACGAGCTTGTTTTGGATTCAAAACACCCAATAGGACTTTTGATCTGATTATGAGATTTGAAGTGTAAAATTACCAAATTGTGATATTTTTGGATATTTACCGTGTATGAAAATTTTAGAGAAATTGAAATATTGGGTCCCGATTTCTGTTATTCATTTTTTTAGTCCTGATTTACGTTAAAATAATTAATAATAAGACTAACTCATTCCAAGACACTACAATCTTGTAAATGTTACAGTTGTTTAATTTGGTCAGCATTATTCTTAAAATTTAATGGATATAACATCTTGATTTATGGCGCCTATAACAAGCAGCGTCAAATGCAATTTTGAAAAATTATATAAAAAAAAAAAGGATTACGTCATTGCCATCAGCTATAACATTTAATTCAACATGTAAATATATATAAAAAAAACATATAAATATTTTTTAATACAGTTGTAGTCGCATTGTCAGTAGAGGAAATTAATGTTGATAAAATTAATGTGTTTAATAAATCTCACATCATTTTTTTTAATTTTTTTATTATTCATCTTATTGTTATCTAAAAGTATTGTTGATCAAACATTTACTAGGATAGCAGCAACTGATTTGTACCTGCATTTGTTCTTGGTCAGTGCTTATCACAAAGGAGTGAGCACCGAAATGTTCCAAAGCTTCCTCCTTTTTGTTGGGTGAGGTGCTGATGACCGTGACATGAGCCCCAAGAGCTTTGGCGAACTTAACAGCCATGTGGCCCAGCCCACCCAGGCCCACCACACCGACGTGGAGGCCGGGCCTGTCAAGCCCAAAATACCTGAGAGGGCTATACACCGTGATCCCGGCACAGAGGAGAGGAGCAGCGGCATCAAGAGGCAACCCATCAGGAACGCGAACCACAAAGCGCTCGTCAACAACCATTGAGTCTGAGTAGCCCCCATACGTGGCGGTTCCATCGTCAACATGTTTGCCATTGAATGTGAGTGTGAATTTGGGGCAGTAATTCTCGAGATCTTCGACGCAGTTTTGGCACGTGCGGCACGAATCGATCATAGAGCCCACGCCAACCTTGTCCCCTGCTTTGAACTTCTGTACCTTGCTTCCCACCTCTGTCACTACACCAACTATCTCATGCCTGTAATTTGTACACAGACTATGTTACGAGACTTAAAGAATAAAGAGTTAGTTATTACTTATGGTTCAGTTAGTTATTTCCATCCTCATAAGTTGATAACTACTTGTATATAAACTCTAAATAACAGAATTTGAAACTAACTAACTAACTGATATTCCATTCTAATATTCTTTCCAATTCATTTTATTTACCACTTTCATTTTTTAATGTATTTAGATACGGTTATTATCTAATACATCAATTTTTTAATGAACCAAAAAGTATAAATTGGAGAAGGTTGTATTTGTTTGGCAAAGAGAGGCCTTGTGTCTAAACTAGGTGTTAGATTGAGTAGATGATATCCTTTTATGACTAGTTACTTCTGCCCCACAATGAGATATTTTCTTACGAAGATGTCATGAAACAGAACAAAACCAACTCTGTTATTTTGGAATGTATTTTTAAATGTTATTTTTTTATATGACAATGATATATATAATTTTACATCATCAATTTACTTATTATCTAGAGTCTTACTTCTTTAATTGATGATGTGAAATTGCACATGAAAAGATTAATTCCCCCTTCTTTTTAAATAGTTTTTTCCTAGTATCTTTATTTTTTTTAGTATTAATACCTTTGAGTAATTCCTAACCAACTTTTTATTATGTCTATTATTCATTTAAATCATAATTTTTAAGAAAATATATATATCTATATACTATACTTGAGATATTNATTATTTCCGAACATAAACTATCTTTCAATCTAAATAAGAATTTGTATATTAACATAGTTATTTTTTAAAATTTAAGAATAATATTTGATGTCAAATTAAAAATAAATAAATAAATAAGTGAATCTAGATATAAAGTTTATAATAATACATAAGTAAAAAAATAGATGAATTTGATTGTTTTAGTGCTTAAATTGATCTATTTAAAAATATAGATGTACTATACCTCTGCTTTCATGTCCTAATTAGAAGAATTAAAATAAGAAAAATATTTAAAAGACTTATCAACTTATTTAATTTTATGAATGACATTTGACATTTTTCTTTCTATTTTATCCTTAAAAGTGACACTTAATAATTCATAAAAAATAATATGATAAATTAGATCTTTTAAAGATTATTCTTAAAATAAACGTTAATTGGTATAAAAGTAGGACAATTAGAAAGCATATGTACCCTGGAACTATTGGATAAGTGGTGAAGCCAAATTCATTCTTCAGCATGTGGAGGTCTGAGTGGCATATCCCACAGTACAACACTTTAAATGTCACATCTTTCGCACCCGTTTGCCTGAAAGTTTTGACAAAGGAAAGCTAATTATAAGAAGCAAGCAGAGTCATCCTAATTAACATATATGCATTTTTCCGTTAAATCATTATTAACATCTTGTACATTAGTATATCATATTATTATTGTAACAAATATTTAGTAATATACATCCAATTAAGTCATGAAAGACCATCAAAATCGTTTCGTGATTTCGTTTTTCTTTTTTCTCAAAAAAGTTGGAGAACTGAAAATAATGGTGTGACAAGATGTAACCTTCTGGAGAAATTAAATGGGGAGAGAAAACCAGAAAGATCTCTAGCTGCCCATCCGAATGCCTGGTTAGGATGCTCAATTTCAGGTTGTGCTGCCATTTGAATCTGCGATATTTGAGTTTCACCAAGGAAAGAATTGCAAGGTCTAGGAGGAATATGATGATGATGCAGAAAGTGAAGTGCTATTTATTAATGAGTGCCACATCAAGTCATCAAATGTATTAGGTGAGACCAAGTCCACGTTGGCTTCTTCTTCTTTTTTACTATATAGCTTGCCGTGTAGGTTTCAACCACAGCGTAATTTATATCTTGCCAATCAAGTTATTATTTCAACTCGAGTGAGCAGTAATATTCATCAACTCAAGTCTTCGTTGTTAAATAATAGTCCATTTTTCATTGTTATCTATCTATCATTTAAAAAAAAATTAGAAAGAATTAATTTTTTTAATATTCTACCCTTGTTAATAGTGAAAAATGACTAGTCAGTCTTGGATTGTACAAAATCAGAGGCTAATATACGCACATGTCAAGATGAATACCAAAATTTTGATGTTAACAAGTACTTGTCATTCTTGGCAGGCCGGAGAAAGATGGTAGGTGGCAGTCTCATTGGAGGGATGAAGGAGACACAAGAAATGGTTGATTTTGCTGCTAAACACAATGTGACACCTGACATTGAGGTCATTCCAATGGATTATGTCAACACAGCAATGGAGCGCCTCCTCAAAGCAGATGTCAAATATTGATTCGTGATTGACATTGGAAACACACTCAAACCAAGCTTTTAAGATAACTTTGTACTATGAGGAGGGAATTTTCTAGATTCAGATATTTCGGAGAAAGAACCATGAATGAAATGATAATAAGAAAAATTGCTACCAGTCATCTGGAGAATTACAGCTTTTGATTTTTATTGTTAATATAGACCCTTTTGTAATAAGGAGATTAAAATAATTATTAGTGTTAGATTAGGTCACAAGATAATATTAATTATTTGTCTCTTTGTGGTCATCAAGGGATTGACATTGGGTGGTAGAGAAAAACATTTAGAGAACACACACATACACAGATGGCAGAAACCAAAAAAAAAATCAT
>QANU01111459.1:0-23026 GCA_003254905.1 Nissolia schottii
TTTGAAACAGGGATATTTTGGTAAATTGTCTCAGTTAGGGGGGCAAAAGAGAAAAAAAGTCGCGACAAGCATTCAACTTTTTAAATATACCTTGCACTCTTGTGCGCCGTAGAAATTTCTTGGTATGACACTTTTGCATTCTCTATCGTTTTTATTTTTTTGGTTTTTGGTCTATGTTTTGTTTTTCTCTGTTGGGTCATGAAAATGAATCGCATATTGAAAATGGGCTTACCCTAACAACGACCAACATCCACTTAGAAACAACCGGCATCCTTATGTAAACACCTGTCAAGTGATATTAGTCTCTAATGGCCTGCTCTTACGGCCCTATACTACAAGGCGCATAGAGGCCTTTGCAAGGCCTGCTAATGTTAACATTCTACTATGTCTATGTACCCACGGAAAACCAATTTTAACCCAACAATAACCCAGTTGATACTCCGACCCAAAAGCAAAAAATTACCTATTATTTTGGAAAATCTAACTTATCAACATACTTGTTTTTTATGAATGATATTTTTTATTTTTAGAGAAAAATAAGAATAAAAATGTTAAATTAGGAGAATCAATAAGTCAATAGGTAAGATTTTAAAGTTATTTTTCAAAGGAAAAAAAATTGATATTAAAGGTGCATAACCTCTCACTAAACCCTCACGTGGTTTTCATTACGACAAAAATAAAAGGCGTAATTAAGTTTTTAACCCCTATAAAATTTCAAATTTTGTTTTTAGTCTCTGTGTAAAATTTTTAGTTCCTGTAAAATTTCAAATTTTGTTTTTAGTCCCTCTATCTGGCTGGGGTTAACGACGCTGACGTGGCCGTGTCACATGGCATGCCACGTCAGCGCCATTAACCCTTGCCAGATAGAAAGACTAAAAGCAAACTTCGAAATTTTACAGGGACTAAAAATTAAATTTTATTTAAATAATTTTTCAATGCCTATGAAAGGGTCAAACCAACATCAAATAATTTTTTTTGTTTTATATTTATTTCAAATAATTTTAACTAAAATTATTTAAATAATTTTAATCACATATTTAATAATTTAAATAATTTTAAATAATTTTGACATTTTTTATGAATATGAACATGATTTAGTAGTTTAAATTATTTAAAGTTTGTTAAAATAATTATATATACTTTTTTTTACTTGATATTAGTTAGTATAAATATTAAATATATATTTGGAACATGCTGACAATATACAAAGAAGATTACATAAGTATTGAGTAGGAGTATGTTAATTTGTTAGAATATATATTAAGATAATTTAGGATATGCCACACTACACTTTAGTTGTAGTCCACTTGAGCACTCTATAGACTGGCATATCATAAATTATCCTAATATATATCCTAATAAATTAGCATACTCCTCCTCAATACTTATGTAATATTCTTTGTATATATCACCACTATGTTCCCAATATATATTTAATATTTATACTAACTAATATCAAATAAAAAAATAACTATTTTTATTTTAACAAACTTTAAATAATTTAAACTACTAAATCATGTTCATATTAATAAAAAAATTGTCAAAATTATTTAAATTATTAAATATATGATTAAAATTATTTAAAATAAATATTAAAAAAAATGTTTGATGTTAGTTTTACCCTTTCATAGGTACAAAAAAATTATTTAAATAAAATTTGCACAAAAAAATTATTTAAATAAAATTTAGTTTTTAGCCCCTGTAAAATTTTAAAGTTTGTTTTTAGTCCCTGTAAAATTTTAATTTTGTTTTTAGTCCCTCTGTCTGGCGGAGGTTAATGGCGCTGACGTGGCGTGCCACGTGCCATAATTATGCCATGTGACACGACCACGTCAGCACTGTTAACAGCCACATTAGCGCTGTTAACCCCAACTAGACAGAGGGACTAAAAATAAACTTTAAAATTTTACAGAGATTAAAATTTTTACACAGGTACTAAAAACAAACTTTAAAATTTTACAGGGGTTAAAAACTTAATTAAGCAAAAAAAAAATCACGTTTCACTGAATGCAATTAAACTTTCTTGGTTTGCCATGAGTTTACAATGTTTTAACTAATTTAATTCAAATCGATACGATTCAAGGTAGACTAAAAGCTGTTACACTTAATACTAGTTTTTTAATCACAAATGTTTAAATTCAAAGTTTTACACCATAAAAAATAAAAAATCAAAGCTTTACTTTAAAAAAAATGTTAAATAGAAAAAGATGTAATAAAATAGACGTTTACACTCTTTAGATTAATAAAACGAGTTCTGTGTATGAGTAGGGATGATAATTTGACCATATTTAAAGGTACCTGCCCTAACTCAACCCAATGGGTAGGGTAAAAATATATTTTTTAATGAATAATTACTTGGATAGGTAATTACTTGAAGTTACCCATATGAGTTAGGATAGGATTAGGGTTTTAATGTACCCATCCAACTCTACTCACAAGTCACACTTATATATTATGTTTTATTTTTTATCATAATTTTCTTTATTATACTACTACATTTAAACTTTCTTTGTTCTTCTTCATAATTTTCTTTGGATTATATTTATATTGTCACGCATCATCTCTTTCTATGCGATTTAAACTCCATTTTTTTTTTAATTTTTGAGATCATTTTTCTGCAACTATATCCAAATTTTCTTTGTATATAACTTGTAACGTAAGGGTTATTTTTGTGTGAAATTATTTCTTGATGATTAATGTCTATATGTAGTTGTTATGTTTTCTTTCATTATTTATAAAATAAATATAAATAAAAGGTGAAAACTATTTTCATTGGTCTAATTCGTCTGAAGAAGTTTGCATATTTTCATTTTAATATGTCTCAATTTTATTGTGTTAACATGACGATATATGGTTTAGATGTTAATAAATTGTGTTGTGTCTTGTTTTAAATTATGTTGTTCTTATGCACTAAAATAATTATTTTTTTTTGTGGTTGACACTTATATTATGTAAATTTAAAAATATATTTTTTAAAAGTAACGAGTAGGATAAAGTAAGATAAGAGTTTAGATATTTTTTTGTGGGCAAAGCTAGGATAGATTTTTTTTTTTAATATTTAACATGTTGATGGTAGAGTTAGGGTTGAGCCAAAACCCTACTCAACCCACCCATTGACATTCTTGTGTAGGGTAAACAACAAATTATCCCTCGTACCATTACTTATGTGCACTTAACTCCCTATCATTTAAAAATGTGTAATTCGACCTCCTAAAATTTTTAAATTGTTCAAATCAAACCTTATGATATTTTCATGGATCAATATGTCCTTTAATGAGCATGTGCATGTCACATGATATTTTATATTGACAAAATTGTCCTTCTTAAAAAATTAAAAACTAGTATAAAAAAAACAAAAAATAATATTTACTCTCTCATTTCCTTCATGACATTCCCCCTCCCACCCTTTCATCTTCTATCTCCTTTTCTTCCTCAGTTGGGGAGACAATGTTTGTTACTAAAGGGACACGAAAATTCCCCAATTCAAGTGGTTAAAGAATAAACAATGAACAAACTCCACGTTCAAATACCCAAAAATAAAAAATGATCTTTATAATTAGATTTGATGCTGTATAATTTGACCTTGACATACATACACTTCAGCTAGCTAAATTAGCAATTTCTCCATAGATTTTCTCACTATGAAATTACCAGAAACACATACATAAAAAAAAGGAGTAAAAATTAGAAACAAGAAACAAAGAAGAAGAAGAAAGCCGCGGAAACCTAAGATAAATTCATCGGTGACGGCCATGGTGACTCTGCTAGCACTGGCCCACACGCATTGCTGAAGAATTTGACAACCCTCACACACCCCGCTGTGAATCAATCTCCACCGTTGATTCAACCCCCAAAACGTAGTTGAACCCAACCCCTTCCCCGTTCGCCACCGTCAACACCCCAATCTTCTTCGCCGCAGAAACAACACGGGTGGCCACTTACCTAAGGAAAAAAAAAAAAAAAAAACGTTTATGTAAGTGTTTTGGGTGGTTGCCAATACCATTATGTAAGTGTTTTAGTGTGTTGTTTTAGGTGGTGGGGCGTTTACCTTTATGTAATTTTATTTCACAGAGGTTTATTGTGTATTTGATATTGAGTTTCATTTACTTTAATTTGGAATGGATTGATACTATTTTTTTCCCTTAAAAAAGTAAGGGCTTGTCCCTTTGAAGGGTTTTTGATGAGCTTTTCCCTACTGAGCCGATTGATTGTTGTCTATCGGTGGTTTGTGGCCTTTGTAGTAGCGGCCCCTACAAGAATTACCTGGTTAGTCTGAGCGGTTCATTATGCCCACTTTTTTGGGTCATTTTATGGCTTTCATAGCAATAAATTTGCACCACTTACCTAAAGGAAAAAAAATAGAACGTGGCGGCCATATATCGCTTTCGGCTGGCGTCAATGTGGCCAAAAGTTTTTGTTTTGTTAATTTTTTTAAAGGATAATTTTGTCAATATATGATATCATGTGACATGTAGATGCTTATTAAGGGACTGTTTGGTCTATGAAAATAATATAAGATATAATTTTAATAATTAAAAACTTTTAGATGTTGAATTGTACATTTTTAAACATTAAGAAATTAAGTGCATGTGAACAATAGTACAAAGTTGTAAATTTCCTCTATATGTGTGACATATTTTATTAATATAATAGAATAAGCTCTCAGTTTTTTTTTCTTCTCTAAATTGAGATGTTTAATTTTGAGAATCTAAATCCGTGGATTACTTGATCTAACCGAGATTTGTTGAAAATGGAAAATATTTGTAATTATCAAATACTTAGGCCATGACTCATGAGTTCAGCTCCAACTTGCATCCTTATGAGAACAATGTCATTGACTATAAAAACTCCTTTATTGCATTATTAATTACGCCGACCACTATTGACTATGAAAACTCCTTTATTATTGCATTATTATTAGCATCAATCCCCTTTTTATACTCCATCATTAAGACCAACGCCAAGCGGGGAATCAATGAAAGCATCCGTTATAAATAGGGAAATTCAAAGAGATTAAATATAAGAAGTCACCGTTATCATCCCTCATATGCACGACCTTGGAATAGCAACATTTGAAAAGAAGGGTGTGTAATCTTTTAAGCTTAAATTGAATTACTAGTAATAAACTTTTAAATTTGTCCTAACTATGAAGCTTGTTTCCAAGTAATGAAAATGATTATATTTGTCATTAAAGTTGTCAAAAGGCAATTAAATTAATCCTTCAACATTAGTTAAAGTAGTCACTTTTAAATATTTAATTTGATCAACTTTTAATAATTTAAAAAATTAATATAATTATTATCATAATATGAGAATGAACTTATCGATCCAGACAAATCTAAGAATGAATTGAAGATTTACTATTAAATTATATATAAATATTCTAAAAAAAAATAGTGTGTATATATATACACACACAAACACACTCTATTAGAAAGAGGGGAAAAAAAAAGGAAAAATCAAAAAAACCTTGAATTGAACAAAGAAGCACGAGAAAGGCAGGTGAGGAGGCACGGAGTAGGCGTGAATTGCAATGTCAGACAGATAGAGAAAGGGAGTTCCTACCTTTTTTTTTTTAAACTTGGGAAAAAGCCAATCCCAAACCTAACCCCATGCGTTGGGCGATACATGTCACTCTCCATTTTAGTTTTTTTCAATTCAATTCAATGTCAAACCAAACCCCCCACAGCATTTCCAATGGCCGTTTTTATAGTTCTAGAATTATTAATTTTAATTTTTTTTTTAATAATTTAGCTTTTGCTTTCTTATTACATCCAGTCCAGTAGACTTGAGCCTTTCATGAATCTATAGAAGTCTCCATCCCCATACCTTTCCCATGTATTTTCTATTGCCAAAAACAGCCTTCCCTAATTGACTGGACTTGAAAAACAAGTTAAGAAGTGCATCATATGCTGTACCTTAATTATATAAAAGGTTTTGTTAACCAATGCCTTAGGACATTGGTTAAAATAGTCAAAAATAAAAATTTTAAAGTTTTAAAATATTGAACATCATTTAAAATGTACAAGTTTTACTTTTTTCTAAACAAAATTACTATTTATATGTTTTTAACAAGTAAAACCTTTATATAAATTATGAAGAGATATTTTGGATATATATATGCTTTAATTTTTTATCTTTAGATATTTTTTTGTTGGGTTAATTATTCAACTAAATACTTTACTCAATTATAAAAAGATTAGATGCCATTCTCTTATAAAGATAAAATGGAACCAAAGATTAAGTTATTCTGAAGAGAATATATTCCAAATTAACAAGTATGAGTGACTTTGCCAAACAAAAGTCTAGATATGCTTCACTTTTAACATGGGCATCTCATATATATTTACACGACTAAAACAGAAAATAGTTAAGCAAAAAAGAGGCAGATTCAATTTTCAATTATCACATGGTAAAAAGTATGGAGATATACATAAGATAAGAGAAATATAAGTACGTTAACGTGGCCAGCATTATTGATTTATGAAAAGATTTTTTTTTATTGGGATTTATGAAAAAGATGAACACACAAATATAATATGCGTGATTTTTCATTATAAAAATTAAATTATTTTAATAACTTGTCAATATTATACAACTTTTTTTTTTTACGTGTTTATACAACTAAATTATAATGTTAAAAACTGGCATACGGATATTACATTAAAAATTAAATGTAACATGATCAATCCTATAATACAGCAGGGCGAGTTAAATTTACATAAACTAACATTTTACTTCATTATTATTGGTACATGATGATCAAGCATGTGGCCTTCTTTTCCAATGTCTGTAATGCATTCATCTCTTAGTTAAACATAAATTTTAGACGAGTTTGCTCTTCATCCTGTCGAAATCTGTCGAAGAAGTTACTATTATAAAAATAAAATTCCGTTGCAAAAGTGTTCACAAGTAATTCGTAAAGCAATAATTATTAGAATGATCTAATCGTGAGTATGAACATAGTTCAAATTTAAGTGCCATTCATCTATCAGGAAAAAAAAAAAAGAAAAGAAGAAGAGAAAGCAATTATTGTATGTATTTTCATCACAGATCAGACCAGCTGCTCACGTGAATTGATTAATAATTCATAATTGAATTGAACATTTTCCGTTACAGAATTAATCAAAAAAACTACCATTGGCGGCGGAAAGAAGGGCAAAAAGGTAAAAGAAGAGAAAAATACGGAGACCTACCTACCCTCTTCCCCACCCCACTTTCTCAGTCATAAAAGGCAAACCCCACTCCTCACACACACTCTCAAACCAAAACAAAATCCCCTTTCTCATTTCTTCTTCTTCTCAATCTCAGCAACCGAAGTCACCATGTCTTCCTTCAAGAGCAAATACCAAGGTATTCCCACTCTTCTCCAATTAGGTTTTTTTACTAAAACTCTGGTCTCTTTAGATCTCTTTTATTCAATTCCTTGTATTTATTTGTATTAGGCTACCTTTCATTTTTATTTTTATTTTGGATCTGCTATGTTTATTTTTTTTTAATGCACTGTGATAATCTGTTTGTGGTTGAACAATTATGCTGCACTGTTTGGCCAGTAGTTTTGCCATCTAGGTATGCTGAATCGGTGAATCCGCTATATAAAAATTGGTCGTTTTAATCTGCGTGGTTGTTTTGTTATTCATTCTTTGCTCTATATTTTGCTGGGCTAGGTGACACACACGCACACCAAAAAACTAAATTAGATTCCTAGATCTAGATCTCGGTCTGTGTTTCAATAGTTGTTTGAACAGAAAAATTTAGTCTGTGTTCATAACTGTATGTCTTAATGGGTTTATTTGATCGTTCTTTCACTTAAGTGACATCACGCTCCTTGGCTGGGATTATGTTATGTGAATATGAATAAAGAAGATCAACTTGTGTTCAGTAAGCTTTAGATCTTGTATGGGTTTGGGGGTGTCTGTTGTGACTAATGACTTAGATCTTGGTTGTTGAGTAAACTATGTTGTACAAACCTGTTCAAAAAGAAACATAAATATTGATACACACTGTAGTTCAGCTCAATAATTTTGCACTCATAATAGTAGTTTGGTTTCTCCCTACAGAGCTAACCTTAAATTTAATCAATTGTCGGAACGAGTTCTCTCTTTTCTTTTTTGGTTTAAGGAAGTAAATGATTGTTAGGTGTTGTTTGTTTGATCATCCCTTTTTATTATTGTTTGTTTGTTTCATGGTGATTTGGAATTATTGTGTGGTGGTAATCTGGCTGATTCTAATAATTGTGCATGAATTGCAGACGAGCTCATTGCCAATGCTACTTACATTGGCACCCCGGGAAAGGGTATCCTTGCTGCAGATGAGTCAACTGGCACAATTGGCAAGCGTTTGGCCAGCATTAATGTTGAGAATGTTGAAACAAACAGGCGTGCTCTTCGTGAACTCCTATTCACCACACCTGGTGCTTTGGAGTGCCTCAGTGGTGTGATCTTGTTTGAGGAAACCCTGTACCAAAGTACAGCTGCAGGTACTGATAGTGTTTATGATATTTGAAATATACATTGCAGTACCTTTTACGTATATATCTGTATGAGAAGAAAAACGAATCTCGCATGGAACATTTATATTGTGTAGCTATACATTGAATGCTTTTCCTAACTAACTTTTACCTTGTTTTCAGATTTTGTTCCAACGTGTTTTAGTAGTTGCTTAACTTTTTTGATTTATTGCAGGAAAACCCTTTGTGCAGGTGTTGAAGGAAGGTGGAGTTCTTCCTGGTATTAAGGTCGACAAGGGCACTGTAGAGCTTCCTGGAACCAATGGAGAAACCACCACACAGGGTTTGGATGGCCTTGGTCAGCGTTGCCAAAAGTACTATGAAGCTGGTGCCCGTTTTGCTAAATGGCGTGCTGTGCTCAAGATTGGCCCCAGTGAACCATCTGAGCTGTCTATCCATGAGAATGCCTATGGTTTGGCTCGCTATGCTGCAATTTGCCAGGAGAATGGCCTGGTTCCTATTGTGGAGCCTGAGATCTTGGTGGATGGATCACATGACATCAACAAGTGCGCTGCGGTGACCGAGCGTGTTCTTGCTGCATGCTACAAGGCTCTAAATGATCATCATGTTCTGCTCGAGGGCACTTTGTTGAAGCCCAACATGGTTACCCCTGGATCCGACTCTCCCAAGGTTGCACCTGAGGTGATTGCTGAATACACTGTTAGAGCTTTGCAGCGAACCGTTCCCGCTGCAGTTCCTGCTGTGGTCTTCTTGTCTGGTGGGCAGAGCGAGGAGGAGGCAACCCTGAACCTCAACGCCATGAACAAGCTCAAGGGAAAGAAGCCGTGGTCTCTTTCCTTCTCTTTCGGAAGGGCACTTCAGCAGAGCACTCTCAAGGCATGGGCCGGAAAGGATGAAAACATTAAGAAGGCTCAGGATGCATTACTCGCTAGGTGCAAGGCCAACTCACAAGCAACCTTGGGAACTTACAAGGGTGATGCCACCCTTGTTGAGGGTGCCTCTGAGTCTCTTCATGTCAAGGACTACAACTACTAAAAAGGTGGTGATTGCACTTGTTTTTGCTGGAGATTTTTTTCATTATTGGCGCCAAGGTTTTTGGTGATCTTTTATAGGCTTTTTAGATTGCTTTCTGCTCTCGATCACAGGAGGTTTATGGATTGAAGAATAATAGCTTCAAGCTTGCATTTGGGATCGGCTCCCCCTTCCCTCTTTCTTTTATTTGGATTTCCTTTTGGTTTTCTTTTATTTAGTTTTCCTGTGTAACGGAGAAGTGCTATATCTTGTTTCAATGCAAATTGGATCTGAGAACATTTTACCATTAATTTATGCATAAAGCTTTGCCACCGCACTCTTTGAAAATTTTAATGTTTTCGTTCCAAACATCGAAAGGTGAGTTCTATGCATATTAGACTAGAAGAAGCAAATGAAATACGGGAGTAACTTTATCTCTCCCAACATAAGATGATGTTAATTGTGTGATTTTAAATCAGATGAACTTGGTTGAAAGCCTTCAGCAGTGGATTCAAAAGCCTTGAAACAGCAGCTAGATTCAATCACTTTAGGCTCAAATTACAGCTAATGCAATTGCTACTTTAGAATATAGTACTGTTACTGATGATTGGTGACTGGTGGCATTAGATTCTTTCCTTCGGTTTCCTGCAAAGCAATTAATTATAATACTATATATTAAAAATTGTAACGGCAGGAATCACTTACGTGTGAATAACTGATACAGATTTTCGTACTTTCTATTGTTGAGAGTATGGACAATCCATCTTTTGTTTTCTCGACCCACCTTAAGAATTTACACTCTTCTTTGGATAAGTCGAGTAACAAAAAGCTCCGTGTTTTTTGCTGAATTAAGGGGAAAGGATGAAGTTGGAGCCGGACTAGTGCTAGTTGCGCAGTTTGACACTATTCCCGTCTGCGTGTACGATTAAGCCATAGTGAAAGTTGTGCAACAATACTCTTTTTCACATGGATGATGGCGTAAAGTACTCCTCCTTGAGAGATTAAATATAATCTTATTGTATGAAAAAAATTTCATAAAAATATTAAGGTAACCGGTCAAGGACCTTAGAGTGAAATATTTTGTAAATTTTAATATTTTTTTGTTGCATTTAAAATTTGTTAATTTTATTTTTTAATGAAATCTTATTACTTTAGATTCTTTAACAAATGTTTGACCTTGTTTGATGCATTGTATAGGATTAGATAGGATAGTATTAGGCATGATAATATAAGGTCTAATAATGAAATAATTTTTATATTATCTATTATCTTGTGTTTGGTGTGCCACATATAATTTTATCCTATCTAAGTTTCCTTCCATTGACAACCTTGCAATCAGTACCTCCAATAGACCAAATTCATGTGAGGGATAGGAGCTTGTTAAAGATTGTTTGAGCTCTATCGACACATGTATAAATGTGCTCACCAATGAGCTTGCCCTCTCCTGCTTTACCATCTCCTTTATTCGAGCTTACGTCCAATACCTCACCCATGTTGGGAGTGGATCATTGAGCAGGTCGAACGAGCCAAACTTGTCCTTGTGGAATTACAAGACCTTGTTTAAGTATGAGAGTGTGTTAGTGACATACATTACATAATAAAATTTACGTGCACAAACTTTACAGTACTTATACACAAACTTTATATGATACTGTGCACAAACTTTACACATACTGTAGCCAAGTTACACACAGAATATAAAGAGTGGACAAACTTTATCTTAACAATTGAACATGCTAACTTATCAATAATAGTAGATAAAAAGCGGGGGTCCACATAATACCTCCAAGACATACAAGCAGCCATTAATTGTCTTGAGTTTGTTTTTCTTGTACTGCCGGATCCTGTCGACAATGTACTCGTGGATGTAATTACTCCAGTTGTAACGCTGGGGGTTGTCTACATCCGCAATTGCCACCAGGTATGCCGGACTTGACACTGGACAAATGTTTGGGCACAGAAAGCATTTTAATGCTACCATTAAAAATGCCCTCCAAAAAGTTGGTCCAACGGGGTTCTCCTTGACCATTGAGATAAGTTGGACGAGGGTCTTCTTCTTGAAGGGGACAAGCTCGGGCCTAACCTTGGTGAATCGGTCCCCTGCACAAACAGATTGAAAACACGATCATCATCAATGTGTGTTTTTTTTAAAAAAAATTAAAAAAATAAAATATATTCAGATAAGTCAGTAAAGAATTTGTGCGCATAATTTACCATGATATGGCAGCCCTAGTACAGCGCTGATCAACTCTGTCTTAACATCCATCCTCCTGGATGGAGTATTAAGAAAATGACCATTAAGGTCATAAGAGTCAAACAATGCTAGCATTAAAGGGTGGTCTACTTGACCACCCTTTATTTCTAGCAATGAGCCAAAACCCATCGACGCAACATCTTCTCGTTGTTTGTGGGTCAATGCTGCGCAGACTTTTGCCAATTGTTTGGTTGAGCAACGTGTCTCAATTTTGCATTGCATAAATTAAAACAATATCTGGTGTCAAGACAGTTACACACACTTAAATGGATTAGATGGATAAAGTTTAGTTGTTTATTACCTTTCTGTTCTTGGGATCATCGTGTGTGTTGTCTATTAATGGCAGAGCCTTTTTGCCGGCTTCCTTAGCAACAACCTTCCCTTTGTGCGATTGGGGAGGAGCCATGTCTACAGCAATGAACAATTAACATCACGAATTTAATTCAAAAGTTTTTAACAAAAAATGAGTGACCATAAATCCAAACTACACAAGCAAGAGTGCACAAACATTACATGAAAGATGCACAAACATTACAACAAAGATGCACAAACTTTAGAGATAAGAAGTGATAATAGCAAAAACGTGGGATGCAAGCAACTCATACACAAAGTGCATAAACTTTATCATGCGTAGTGTACAAACTTTATCATGCTTAGTGCACAAACATTATACACATCTGTACACAAATGACTCACTAACTTACTCGAAAAATAAAGATCGTTGTTAAATCGTTCTTTAAACCAAATGCAATCGAACAAAAATAGATGAAAGTTAGACGAAAAGCAAATCAACGAACAAAACCCTAACACCAACAATACAATGCACTACATATGCACAAATTTTAGAGATAAGAAGTCAGAATAACAAAAATGTGGGATGCAAGAAACTCATACACAAAGTGCACAAACTTTATCATCCTTAGTGCACAAACATTATACACATTTGTACGCCAATGACTCACTAACTTACTCAAAAAACAAAGACCGTTGTTAAATCGTTCTTTAAACCAAATGCAATGAAACACAACTCGAAGAAAGTTAGACGAAAAGCAAATCGACGAACAAACCCTAAACCATGAGCTCAGTTTTGATGTACTCACCAGTGGTTGTTTTCTTGTGTGATCTCGTTTGTGGTTGGTAAATCGTTGTGCAAAGAGCACGATGAGTTGCAGAAGAGAGAAGAGAGTTAAGAGAGAACAAAGGATGAGAGCGACGAGAGTGGAGAGAGAAAATGAACAATTTTGTGAATACAATCCTATTTTTCGAAGCAAGAAAGTGGAAGCGGGAATGATTATGCGTGTATGTTTGGCGGGCAAGTGAGCGAGAGTGAGAGTGGAGTGGGTGGTTATTTTATGAGACCCACTGTATTCATGTACATGTGTATGCATAGTGTATCAAAATGTAGTGTACGTGTAGCGAAACTGTTTTTTTTTATCTTGAAATCTTTGTTTGATTCTAGAATTGATTTCGGATATTTCCACCCGAAAACCAAACATGATATTAATCATGTATTCCTTAAATTAACTTCCCTGGCTAATTAAACGATGTGGCTATATGTATGTAATTAAGCAAAGTTCAAAGGGAAGGTTGTGGTACTTAGAACTTGCCTCTTCAACATTGGATTTTTATATATATGTCTATTAATTATTATTGTCATTGATAGCAACCGGAGTCATATGACCACATAAGAGGTAGTAAGCAAAATAGAAAATTGGTCAACGATTTTTGCTTATCTCGATCTGGTGTTACGTTATTAATAATGTATCACAGCCAAAACTAGCTATAGCCTAGGACCACACAATATATGACTGAACTGTATCTCTAGAGAGAGTTCCTGTGCGGCAATGTTACTTTGCTGTCTCATATTTATTGATCCTTCTGTGCAAAACCAGCTAATTGTGTGGTCATTTAGTGACCTATCAAGCTAAGCAGTACCAGATGTTCTACCTGATGATACATATATGTGTGTATGTATTGTATTCATGTCAGATGCAGTTTTCTATATGACCTATCTTCCATCAACACACAAAAATTATAACTGTTGACCGTGAACATGGAAAGCTACATTGCTTGCATCCAGCCACCACTTGCTGCAGCTATACATTAAAAAACAAAATAAAAAAACTTCGATGTTTTCAGATACTTTTTTGGGGACTGTGAAATGCATATTCGTTGTTGTAAACTTGCAGATAATACAAAATGGGAAGCACTTTGTTTAATTGATTAAAGATATGTGTTGTGGTGAGCACAAAAATTTTAACTGCGCTTAAGTACTCCCACTTTTTAAAACGAAATTACATTCTTAGTATAATCTCTAATGTGTCTGCTTCATCAGGTTGTACCCACGTGAGGATGAGATGCACCATTAAACTAACTAGCCAAGAAGATACATTAAACTTCATCCCTTCAAAAATTTAATTTGCTTGTAAATAAAGCCCTAAATTTTAAGCGCTTGGTGGGAGTCAGGAGGAAAAAGAAGGGGAAGTAATCATGCGGAGAAGAAGGGGAAGAGAAAAAAGGGGGTTTGGATCGTTTATATATATATTTTTTAATAATTAATTATTTTAGTTAAAAATATGTCAGTATTTAAAAGTATTTCTTTCTCTAAAAATATATTTTCTTGAAAATAATTTTTCTCCAATTTATTTTTTACAAAATTAATTAAAAATAATAATTTTATATTATATTACGCTAAAAACTCTCAAATAGAGAACTCAACCCATGGAGGGTTATGCAGCGATTTGAGGGTTTCTAAAACTTTCACAAATCTGTCCCTCCTAAACGCAATGAAACGCTTTAATCTTCTTTTCCTTTCCAAATTAAACTCTCATACAAAACCCAAGTATGCATTTTAGTGTCCAGCAAGTACTGGTTTAGGATACAATATGGATACGACATTTATTTAAAAATACTAATGCTTTGAGTTAATGACGACTCAAAAAAAAAAAAATGAACTCTTCATAACATGCATAATGATTAGTGAAATGAAGTCAAATAAAGAAGAAAAATTATTTATACTTATTAAATATGATACATTGCATCAACTCATTATTTATTTATTATAAGATGAAATTTTAATATGTGAATTTTACTAAAATTTTATTCAATTATAAATAGATAATGAATTCACACACTATCCCATGTATAATGAGTACATGTAACAAGTATCTCAATAAAGAAAAGACGAAGGAACAAACACGCATGTTTACTATGAGTTCTAATGCCATAACTAGCTTGATTCAGTAGTTGTCTAAATGTACAAGAAATGCTTGTCCTTTAGTCCAGCAATATCTTTATAAGAAAAAAACATCTATTTATGCTTTTAACAATATGTCAAAATCTAATTTCGTTAAACAATATCCATTAACTCATCAATCTCTCTTGTCATCATTCATAAAAATCTTGACCAAAAAACATAGTTAAAAAATATTGCTACCTTAATTACACGTACACAAACACCAAAGATCTATCTCCACTGTTAAATATTCCAAAATTATACAAATAGAAGCAAGATGGGGGCCGGGAGGAAGGCGGAAGACAGCACTGGCCAGCTGATCATATAAAGATTGAAGATGCAACATGCATATGAACTAATCAACACAATTGCTATTCCATTTTCACGCAAAGGAGGAAAATCTGGAACAAGAGAGAAACTCACCTGATAATTTGTGCAACCATGCCAATAAGTCTCCCACATCAAACTCGTGTAACTTGAACCCCCTTATTTTCCTCCTAATTAAAATACCCATAAATTAATATCTTAAGATTGACCACCTAATCATCATTAGTCTCTATACACAAAACCCCTCAGTTAGCTCTTTTGCTTAGATAATGTGAGACCAATATATATGTGTGTGTATATATATATATATCTCACAGATTAAAAAAACAAAAAAAGGCTGTGAAATTCCGGTGTCCCTCTTGCGAGTCAACCTTACTTGTTCGCCAAATGCATGTTTAGATTTCAGGCACGAATTCGATAGCTACCTAAAATGAAATTTTCTTACTCAATTGTGATCGAGTATGCTAAATATTGACTAGTGATTTTGGTTTGCTTTGTTAACCTTGACGCTGTAGTTGTCCCACAAATTCCCTCCCTCACTCATGAAGAAGGGAAAGCAGCTGGTGTCACCATGAACTGCACTTGCAACATTGGAATTCGAAGGCGAGGAACCATCGTTTGTTCTTTGCATCCTCCCAGTAACCTCTTGGTCATTAATATCACAGTATCCCGCACTTCCATGGTTGTTATATAGAGAAGAAGACTGTCCATTGTTGTTGTTGTTGTTTTCGAAGTAAAAACAAGTCCTTGAGTTCTCCTTGCGCTTCTTACTGTTCCCTAACTGATCTTGTTGCCAGCTTTCACCACCTCCTCTTGCTCTAGTGCTATTCTGGATCTCATGAGGAGGAGACTGAGGCTTGATCACCTGATGAGGAGTGTTATTTCCTGTTAGCTTCTGCAAGGCTTCCATTAATGCAGCGTCCCTTGCTTCAATCCATGCCCTCTCTTTGGCCCAAAACTTGTGCTCCCTCTCGAGCCGCTCCGCCTCTTGAGCCCTCCACTCTTCCTCCCTCAGAGCCCTCTCCTTCTCCTTCTGCTCCAGTGTCCTCATGAGCTTGTCCAGCCACTCTTCCTGCTTCTCCACCAGCTTCCTCATCTGCAGGTCAATGAACTCCTTGATCTTCACCTTCCAGCCCCTCTTAAAATTATTCCTCCTCGCCTTCTCCCCGCAGTTCTCAGTGCTGTGGTGGTCAGAATTAGAAGATGTCTCGAATTCGGTGGAGTTAGTTAGGCTGAGGCTGTCACACTGCTTGTGTGACTGAAGCATGGTTTCTTGGTGGTTGTTGTAACGGTTCTGGCTGCTGCTACCGAAATTGGTGGTTTCCGGTGCTGACCCTGTGTTGTTGTTGTTGTTGTTGTTGTCTCCTCCGTATAAGGCCTCAAGCTGCCTGAAGAATCTGTAGTGCTTACCGTCTTGTCTTCCGGCTTTGCCTTCTTTTGTCTTCTTGTAGTATTTGTAGAGGTTCTCAAACTTCTCCCTGCACTTTTTCCCACTCCTTTGGTATCCATGCTCTTCACACATGATCCTGAAGCAAAATTGAAGTTTGGCATGGGAGATCAATATATGGGAAGCATAAAGAACTGAGCTCATTGTAGGATACATAGCCCTATATATGTTGGAGCCCCCATGTGACTGATTAATTAATAATGCTAATGCTATGCAAATGTCATGCTCACGTTTCTCTTTGTATGTTCCTTCTGCTACCTAGTTTGTAGCAACACACAACTAAGCAAAGGTCTACTCAAATTGCCATAGGAATGAGTTTTTTCGAAGGAAGAGCCTTTTTTTTTTCCGCTGGTTGATGTCATTTCCGTTAGACAGAATTGGAATTGAGATCGGTGCAACTGCAAAGGCATCATCATCCTAAAGACCAATGAATTTTTAAATAAAGGGAGAGAAATAAAAGGGTGTGTACAACTTGTTGCACTTAAAAGAGGGTACATATTTTCAAAACGGAAAAAGAATCGTACTATTCTTGGACCTCTTTCTCTTGGTATATGAACTCTTTAAATGCTCTCAGATTCAAGTACGCGATTCAATAATCGAGAAATCGAGTAAAGAGACGAACTAGTGTGTGCTTGTGTGTGTAGTCTTTTCCATGTGAAACAAGGTTCACAAAAGCAGCAAACTGCTACGAATGTTATCAGAGCTTCCAGTAAAGCCAACAGCAAATCAAATTAAAAAAAATCAAGTGCAGTCATGATACTGGGAAATTGTTGACCAAGAGCTACATACCCACCAAACTTAGTGATATGTTTGGTTTTATAAAAATAAAATACTCACAAGTGAAATTTTTTAAATTAAAATAAAACATTAAAATGAACGGAATTGAAAACGGAAGGGATTAGTGTACAAGTTTAAAAAAAAAAAAAAGATGTACCTAGAAACTTCATCCCATAAGGGGCCCTTTTGATTGGCCTCTTTGAATTTAAGGTCAAGGCGAGATCTGATCTCAAGAAGGGTAAGAGTCTCCTGCCTCGGCCATCTTCCGGCGGAGGCGTCTCCACCGATGCATCCGGCAGCATCGGCGCCCAAGCCACTCAGCGGAGGAGTGGAAGCGCTTGTTGTGGTGGGGGTAGTGGCAACAGCGATGCTAGTGTTAGCGGCATCAGCAGCCGCAGCGTCAGCGGAGGAAAATTCGTGAAGACAGCGAGGCATAATGTCAGCTACTTGGCGGCCGAACATCATCATCTCGTAGTGCTGGTGGTGGTGGGCGGCCGTGGTCAGGTTGGGGTGGCCGGGGAAGAGCTCCGCTGTCGGTTGCGGTGGTATTGAGGGGAAATGGGCGAGCTGCCTCAGATCGGTTATAGCATACTGTTGTGGATGATGGTCCTCCATTTCCATGAGAGTGTTAGGGGAAGAACAGATGGAATTTAATTATAAGAAGATGATGATGGTGAAGGTGAAGAAGAAGAAGAAGAAAAAGAGAGAGAGGAATTAAGCGGCAGAGTCGGATCCTGTCTTCCACGAAAAAGCTTAAATTTTAAGCGCAGGACGATGGTCCCATCTCTCTCTCTCTCTCTCTCTCTGTCTGTCTGTCTGTCTGTGTATGCGTGTGGTCTTTCCTCTACGTACAATACTTCAAACAGATGAACTCTCTCTCTCTCTCCTCTACTTTGTCTGTAGTAGTGTGTAAGGATACAGTATTTTGGTGTGTTATGTATTCTGTGCTAGTGTGCTTTCTTTCTCTCTGTTTCTCTCACATTTGTGTAGAGCAAATGCTGCTTCGTTCTGCGTCTTTGCTCACCAGTGAGGAAGAGGGGTATTGCCGTATATTGGAGTGAAACTGGCAACGACAAAACAAGGGCCTAAGCCCTAATAAGCCCAAGAATACAGAGAAAAAGGGAAGAAAACTAATATAGTAATATAATATTGCTACACGATGCTTGCATTTGCCAATGAAGGGGTAACACGTGGCTTCAAGTTTGTTGACGAATGGAAGACAGCCGGGTTTGTCTTGCTGACGCGTGTATAGTGCCTTCAAGGATGCCTTTTTGACTTCTCGTGGTGATTCCATACAGCACCATTACGGTGCTCCTTTTATGTTTTATTTTTTATTTTTTGAAAATTGCACAACCCACTTTTTTAGGTCGTTAAAATTTTAGTTCATTTAAACTATATGCAAATTATATTCTAGTTTTTCATTATAACTGTTCAATAAGTTTCTATTTTTATTTTTAAAAGTGTGCAGAGAAAATGGTGAAAAATATTGTTTGTTGTTTCATGATTTTGTGAAAGAACTAATACATATATAAAGTAAAAGATGATATAAGATTTTTTTTGATATTTTCACTGACCTAACAAAAAAAAAAGAAAAAAAATGAAAATGAAAATGAAAATATAAATTTAACTGGTTGCAAAGAAAGACTAGGTAGAGTGCTTTTTTGCATATAATTTAGAGTGAATTACAATTTTGACAAATTTTGTAAATAGATATAATATAAATTATTAAAATTATTTTCTTTTATCAACTTAAACTTTTGAGAAAGATGATTATTAAAAGAGTATCAAAATCACTATGATCAACAAGTCAAAAATTATCCACACTGCAAGGCAAAAGAGCTCTTGCGTGAATGAGACATGTAAAAAGATATAATATGAAACCATTAAAATTATCTTTTATCATGAACTTAAACTTTTAGAAGAGATGATTCTTAAACGAAAATTTGTGTAATTTAACTATTTTTTTTTATAATTTGCAAATGAATGAAATCTCTATGTTTTGTAAGACTTTACACAGATAGGGTGGGTCAGGTCAATTTTTGGATTTTTTGTTTACAAAATCCAACCTAACACTCAATAGGTCGGATACTCAATACTCTATCATTATTTTTAATTTTTTTTATTTTTTATAAAAACCTGTACTTTTCAAAAATAACATATAAATTATATTATATATGCTAAATTATGTAGTAAAAAAATTATGTGGTAAAAAATTATTGAAAAATTATATTATAATATAAAAATAATAATAGATAAGTCTAATTGATGAGTCGGGTTGATTTTAGAAATCAATCATCTGAACTTGACCATACTAATACTCGAGTTTTATCAAATAACGTAAGTACTTAACTTGCTCCAACCCAATTCAAAAGTCTTGGATTTGGTTTGGGTCAGCGAGTTGACGGGTTGTATGTTTTGTTTGGATGTAGAAAAAAAGTGAGTTGAAAGAAATTGAAAGGAAAGATAATGAAGAGAATGTTATATTCTCTTTTTATGTTTGGATGAAGAGAAAATAAGAAAAAATAAAGTGAGAGTGAATGAAAATAATGTGTCCTTATTATTCTATATTTTAATTTATAAAATGAAAAATAAATATTGTTGCTTTCTGTTTCACAGTTCGAGTGAAGTCGTCAAAAGGATTAATTAATTAAGGTTACCTTAATTCCCACGAGTTTCCGTTTGACAGTTATTATCCAAGTGGAATTAAGTATGAATATTAACATTAGTAATTGATGATCATCACAATTGAAGAGGCGTGTCAGTTATTCGTTTCTTCTTTTGGAGTAAGGAGTACAGATACTACAGTGTACAGACCCCCATATGTGTGATCTGTGCGCAGGACCCCCTTCGCCTTGGGACGTCGTCTGCTAGCTCAGTCGCTGCTACATCATGATATATACATTTATAATTATATATATATATNTTATAAGCCCATGTGACCACATCCAGCTGATGGCGATGTTTGTGCAAGTAGATCAGCACCAGTTCCACCACTACTCAAATTTAAGGATCAATTTAATATATAATCTAAGTATGTCTATATTATTCGTTGCCCGTATTTTGGTACGAAATAATGTTACTTGCACTACTTTTTAGAATATTTTTGGAGTAATTAACCGTTTAGAATTTTTCTTAAAACACTAAGTTGAGAATAATTTTCAATCATGCTTTAGTAAATATACATAGGTTTATGATAGAAGAAAAAGGGAGGTAGGACCTAGCTAGGTGTGGTAGCCTAATGTTAATGAGAACATAAGAAGAGTCATTATATCATGATAGTCCAATCTGATAACTCTAAGACAACCGCAATAAAAAAATATTGGGGATTTGCGTAAAATTTTATATTTTTATAAGTATAATAATTGTATAAAGGTTATCAAATTTAACTGTAAAATATTGTCATTTCTCAACCCAAGAAGGAAATAATGAAAGGCAAGAGTGGGGGCACGTACGTAGTAGTGGTGGTAATGGTGCTAAGTATCTCAGTCCTCTCCTATCTGACAGCCTGAGACTGAGAGAGAGAGGCTGGGCTGATCAGGGGCCAGGCAGAGCTACAGAACTGATGGCTTGCTTTTCAAGTATAATAAGCTGTGGCAGAACGTTCCATCCATGCATAACCCATACACTATAACAACAAGAAGAAATCCCACAAGAAATCCCATCCACAATTAATTTAAAACAAAAGAAACTAATACTTTATAAAGGATGTTTCTATACGTACTACTATTCCTTAAAGGTATTCTGAATTCAAAATTATAATTTAATTTTATTTTATTTTATTTTATTTTGTACTAGTTGTTACTGCATAAATTGAAGGGGGTTGGAGTCTTTCCATAGGTTATGTGTGTAGAGTAGAACAAAAATGAATGTACCCCGCAGATACAGAGACAACTTTTAGGAAGAATTATTACAGAAAATGTTTAGAGTATAATTGTGAATCACTTTTATTTTTGAATTTGAAAATAAATCTATTTAATTTTAAAAATATAAATTGTGAATTAAATTAGTCTTTTGTTTAATTTTTATTAATGTGAGATAGTATGACAAAATTTTAGATCAAATTAGTCCTTAAAATTTTTTTAATTGATTGGAAAAAAGTCAGAATCTCTAATTTTTTTCTTTTTTCCATTTATTAAACCCAAGATATTCTCATGTATATTTTTCACGTGACAATATATCATGCATAATCTCTTACCATTAATTTAAAATGTAAGACTCATACATGACATAAATAATGAAAAAATTGATGATAAAAGATTATATATGATCTTGTCATATAAAAATTATAAATGAGAAGATTCATTTCCTTCTAACCTAAACTTACTCATAGCTCTCTCATTTTTGCATCACATCTTCAAAACACAATCAAAATAAATAGTTATTGTTAGGTTAATAAGCATTTTTTTAAATTAAATTTACTTTTAAATTTAAATAACCAACAAAATTTATTACTTTATAAATTAAATTTTAAATAGTAAAAATTATTGAATGTTGATTATAAATATAATTATTATTAATAAATATTTGTTACACTAAACAATTTGTTGGACCTATTGTTATTAAAATCGACTTAGCTACATCACTAGGTCATTAATTGACTTGCTAAATCAAATAATAATGTATATCAAATAATAAAGTGAACATTTCTCTGAAATAATGTATATCAGTTGCAATGTGTGACGACCTTTAGAAAAAAAGGGGGACATTTTGCGCGAGACGTAGTGTATCTCGCTCGAGATGCTAGTCACAGGGTATGTCTCGCGTGATACATAAAACATCTAACGAGAGATGATGTTGCAGGAGAGAAAAAGTGGTTTCTAGAGCTCATCTAGCGCGAGACGAGCGCGAGAATTAATCCCACATTGTTTGCAGCTATAGAAGGGGGTCTCCTCCTCTCCTATATATAGACGCTTTTCGTGAGTGTTTAGTCTTGCTACTTCATTCCAAAGCTTGAGAGGTCACACTCTTGTGAGACTTTTTGCTCTAATTATCTTTTTATTCTTTTCTCCCTTTCGTCATCCGTTCGTGGGGAAGCAATGCCTCCATGTAGGGTGTGTCGGGAGCTCCTAGCTTAGTGCTCCTTAACGATCGGTCATTTCAGGTGAGTGACTTTCTTCACGATTTATTTTAGACCATGTATTTATTTTAAAGTTATTCATTTATTTACTTATTTTATTTATTTTAGCATTATTTTATTTATGCATGTTTTATAAAATCCTAGGAGGTGGAATTTATTATGTACTTATGAAGTTAGTTATTCTTTTATTTAAGGGTTAATTAAGTTTTTAGTCCCTGTAATTTGGGAAAGTTTGGTTTTGGTCCCTCTGTGTAAGTTTTAGTCCCTGTAAAATTTAAAAATTTGGTTTTAGTCCCTGGGGTGGGGTGAGGGTTGACTGAGCTGACGTGGCGCTGACGCGGCGCGCCACGTGGCATAACCCAAAACCCAACCCAAACCCAACCCGACCCGACCCGACCCGAAATTAATTAAAAAATTAAAAAAAAAAA
>QANU01111459.1:27749-178900 GCA_003254905.1 Nissolia schottii
GTGTGTGTGTGTATATATATATATATATATATATATATATATATATATATATATGAAGAAATTTAAAATTAAGAATAATTTTATCAAATTACTCTTAAAATTTCAATAAATTAAAAATATATTTAAAAAGTTAGTAATAAATTTCACTTAAAAATAGTAATAAATTTTACTTAAAAATATAAAAATGACAAATAATTTAAAACAAAAGATTTGGTTAGTGTGACAAATAATTTGATAGATATGAAGTATAAAAGTAATTAATAAACTTAAGAATTTCAGAGGACAAAAAACAAAGGAGTAGTAAGGTACGTGTGTATGATGAGGATGAGGGGAGGCACAGACCTGGCCTGGGTTTCGTAAGGCCGAGGCCCGAGACTATTGTCGGGACAGCAAATGGAAAGTGGGTCCCTTCTAGCTGGCTATCACGCCCGTCCTTTCTATGTATAATAATTCTGCGATGAACGGACAGGATTGGACTCATGCATCACTAGCTGACATTTCCACTCTCAGAACGCAAAGGAAGAGGGCATCCCCTCCCTCACTTTTGTCGATTCTTAATTTCAAAGGCTGAGTGAGGCATCGGATCACACAATTTTGTAAAAGCGTAATCTCAAAAAGCAATGCGTGAGGCCATAGTCAATTTCCTACTATCGCATCCCCTTTTCCACACTTTGCAATAATGCGCACACCAAATAAAATAAAATGTTGTAAAGTTTTTATTTCTTGGCTTATATATTAAATTGTGAAACAGAAGTCAAATTATAAGTTCTGTTTCCAATGTTCACCCATAATAAAGATAGTTTAAGTGTGGGCTCATTTTTTTTATGGTAAACTGCAATCTAGATTATTAATTTTGTTGCTTTTCTGATCTAATGGCTGTGAAATAAGTGAATGTGTTAAGAGTGGAACAAGTAGGTGTAGGACATTGTATGGGGGTAACAACCTGGTTGATAAATGCATGTTTTCCATTTAAAAATTAGAAAGTATTGAAAGGTGGTGTATTTACCATTAAGGACACTGATACTACGTTTTTTTTTTTATAAGGAGACATGCAAAGGACTACAATACACCTAGTTATTATGGTGTTTGATGCGCCAAGTTGGTCTATTTTATAGACCACACTTATCTCAACCATTAAATTTCTATCGAGGGTGAAAATCATTTTGAAACCCTGATAGAATTACCACTTGTTTATGGTGTAGTCTAATTACTCTTTTAAAAATTTAAAAACCCATCCTCTTCTCCATTACTCAATACATCTCCTCCAACCATCTTGCTCCCCTTTCCCTGTGACGACAATGGCGCCGCGAACTTCCCAATCGCCGATGCCACCCCTGTCACCACCGCATCTCACGCATCGTCATGCTGCTGCCCTGTAGCTCTCGTACCGTGAACCACCATGTCGCCTCACTACTAGTAACGCTATTAACCCTAACATTGTGACCCACCACCGCTGTATCAGGCTCATCTTATCATCAGTCACCTCCGGACGCCACAAAACGGGCTCCACATCAAACCCTCATAATACTCTTCCCTCGCCACCAAACCCACCTTCAAAGGAAAATCAACAGACAAAGCACAAGCAGATAACATAACAATGTGGAACCTTCAAACCATTTTTTTTTATCTGAAAAAAAAAAAATCAAAGATCTAAAGAAATTACAGATGTAAAAAAAACACCAGCTATTTGCAAGCATTGGGGAATCAGGGAAGGGTATTGATGACTGCACAACGATGGTGGCAGGGGCGACTTGGATGCGATGGTGATAGGGCGAGGTAAGCTGCAGCAGATCTTAGCCATTGGTGACGGTGGCGATGGAGAGGGAGGAGGAGAAGAATCTTGGGGGTTATCGATGAACACGTGTTAGCATCAATGAAAAAGGTAGGTAAGCCACAAACATGAAAAATTGATTTCGGATGAGGGACAAAACAATCTTTTAATAAATTACACGACAAATAAATAAAATAAATAACCTGCTACTATGGGTTTTTTTAAGGTGAACATTGAATGTGCATGTTTTGAACATGCACACCTGAAACGTAACCCAAATTATATTTCAAGTTTTCTAATATTAGCAATTATTTTCACAATTTCAAGTGGAAATGATAGTCAAATAGAACTCTATTTAAGATGTCAATTTTATGGTTCAAATTGATAAAAGTTTGTTTGAGATAGACCGCAGATCGATCACTTTCCCTCTAAGAAATTATTTTGAAGTATCGGTTTAATTTATCCTAATAAATCAGGAAAAGAAAGTTCGTTTCTGTGTATAAATATTTTTTAGAAGAGTATTATTTGTACATCAACATTAGTGTAGACACTAAGTCTTTCACATCAAGCACATTATAAAATTCACACTTACATTATGTGAAGTGAGTATGGACGATGATGTGTCTGAGAATAAAGATCTGATCTACACCTATGATTGCTCCTCCCCGACACAAGTTTTATTTCTAGCGAATCTCAAACCCAAGATCCTTTAAAAAGAGACCGAGCTTATATCAATTGTTGGTTGGTTGGTCTCATTGTACACATGATGCAGGATAAAATGGATGTTGACAATTTCTTTTATGGGGATACCTACAATTTAATTAGTCCCTTTAATAATTGCATGATTTAATTCTCCGTTATATTTCATGATACGGTTCTATTAATGTTAGTTGAAAAATTAAGGTTATGAACTGTTGCCCATAGTTTTGATAGCAACCAACATTTATTAAACTTGGCACACGAATATATATATATATATATATATATATATATNGTACGATTGACATTGCCGACTATAAGGGCTGCAATGGAGTGTGTTGCCCTTTGATTCGATGCCGATTATTGCATGGGGTCACCCCTTGGCCTGTGATGCATTATCGTCCAAAAAGCTTTGGTTGCCCAAGAAAGAGCAGCCCCAAAAATTAAAATTCAAAATTGCTGCTGCTTACGGATGGTTGTCACCATAAGTGATTCATCGAGATCATATGTGGGGCCTTTAAATTTCTCCCCATGATGGCTTTCGGACCCCATTTCCATGAAAAAGAAAGCTCTATATATAACTAGTCTCTTCATGTTAGCTCTATAATTATTTCAACTCACCACCAAAGAACCGTTGATTATTATATGTGTATAATTTAATGTTTCAAGATTTTGTTCCTATTCAATATTATAACGATATTATACATGTAATTTGATTAGTGGCTGTAAAATATGTGTAGAACCTTCGAGGTCCAATATAATTGGTAGATGACTGAATTTCGTAAGTATTTAGTAAGAGATTCAATTATTAGCAATGTGTGTAAAAGATAAAAAATACTCACTTTAATGATCTCAAGATTTCAATAAAAGTTAGTCGATGTCGATGATAAATATCTCCTCAACAATAAAAAAGAAAACATCATGAAAGTGAAGGCGGGAAATGGAAAGGAAAAACAGCTAAGTGGTGCATTTGAAGCGATGATTAGATTTTACAAATTGTGTCATATAGTCTGGGGTTTAGTTTGTTTATGGGAGTGAGTTGTCAAAGGCTAAGGAAAAATAAAAGGCTTAATGATGAGAAGTAAGAAAGTTAGAGGACATTGATTTTTAGCAGCAGTAGTAATTAAAGGGAGTAGCTTTTCCAGCAGCAAAATTAAAGTATCCATTTTTGAATCATTGTATCAATTACTACATCCAAATGCACACAGGTGTCATGCATATCATGTAGCCGCCGGGTCAATTTTCGTTTCTCTCTTTTCCATTTCACCGCTGTGCAGCCATGTTTTATTCTACTCAAGTTCAGCCATTAGAAATCATTTTCAATTTTATGATATACACTTTATAGAAAATGATATTATAACAATTATTTTGGACAACCTTTAAATAACGACACTCAATAAAATATGGGACACATCATTGTGAAATTTATCATGTGTCAACATATTTGTAAGTATGATTGTTCAAAGATTGTCTAAAATAATTGTCATAATAACATGACTCTAGATTTTATAGAGATTTTTGACCATAATATATAAACCGAGCTTAGCATATCAATGTTCCAAGATACAGAGAGGATGATATGTTTTTTTTCATACATCCTACGTGAAAAAAAGAAGGTTACGTCCTAAAAAAGATAGTGCCCATAAGATCCACACACAACAAATTGACAAGCGTTTGAGGCGGATGCTCAACAATGACATGTTATTCAGTAATACTAGAACTCTCTTTTCCAAGTTAATTGACATAGATGTAGTTGTTGTTCCTTCGGTAACCATTCTCTAATATCAGTGATCACGAAACTAAAAATGTGGAACTTCTCATGCTGATGGTAAGTTAAATGAACAACCTCCAAAGAATTTCTCTTGACCAAATAGGATAGCTCATGTGGATTAATCTACACTAAAAATTGAATTTTCATAATATTTTTTCTTTTTTTTCTTCAAGTTTTCCAAGTTACATGCCAATGCCATTCTATGGTTAGTATACGTTTGTGGGAGAAAAATGAAAAAGATAAATTTGGTAGGATTCTTTAGTTTGCAATGTTTGGAAAGTATCGAGAATTATAGTTAAAATTAATGAAAACTAATTCAAATAATTTGTTTTTTTTTTCAGTTTTTGAGGGCCACATTATCTTAAGTTATTATTAGTTAGTGCAGTCCTTTTTGTTGGTCAACAAATTCCTCAGTTATTTATTTAT
This sequence comes from Nissolia schottii, assembly GCA_003254905.1. NCBI lineage: Eukaryota > Viridiplantae > Streptophyta > Magnoliopsida > Fabales > Fabaceae > Nissolia > Nissolia schottii. Next base: position 32,417 of record QANU01111459.1, read on the forward strand.
TATTATTATTATTATGAGANTGGGGAGAGAGAGAGAGAGAGAGAGAAGAGAGGCAGGCTCACTCCTTAAAATATAAGGGCCCAATTCCATTTCGCATAAGGCCCGGTTTGAGCTTTTATTGCCACAAAATGAGAAACTTTTAAGTCATAAAAGAAAGCTAACAAACTTCTGAGACAAAAAATATACAAAGACAAATTAACAAATTAACTACGAATTTATTCATCAACATGTTTAGGCTTGAACTGATATTATTAAAACCAAAAAAGGTTGGGCTTGAATTCCGTATGTCTTAAATACTTCCTCCTAAGTCCCTAAACCAATCTGCAAGACATCTACAGAACCTAACTATACCTGGAGCCCAAGTCATGCCCAATATGAGACGGACGGGCAAACTTCTCCCTCTACCTGTCACAAGTGCATATGTATTACAGTTTACCAGTGTTAATTGGGGGAAATCACTAACTTCGACAAAAATTCGACGGAAACAAAAAACTCTTTGACAAAACAAAAAGAAGTGTTACTCCGATGATAGAACACGTGAGCATTATCAACTATTAGAATCTATTAATACTCCGAATCGCTACTCCCATTCCACTTTTAGATCTCAATTGTCAACCACTTTATATATGTGTGCGGATTCTAGATATGCCAACTTGCATAGTGGAAGTACAGTTTATTAAATAGCTACAACATGTTAGCAAATATTGCCGTTTTAGGGCAGCCAAAAAAAAACAACTACGTACGGCCCTGAATATCATCAGCAACAGTGTTTAATTATGAAACGCTATGTTGAATATATTATTGAAGGACATTTTAATTTTAACTAATTATTCCTATCAAAATAAAAGTTAAAGTGTCAAGTGTTTTTTTTTTTTTTTTTATCTCCAGGTGTACCCATTTCTAAAAATAGTGATTAATGTGTTCATGTACTCCAAATGTTAAGAGATATACGCTGATAACGAGTTTTAAAGTTACACTTCATGCCCAAGACGAAATTGAGGCATCGACATTTGGTTATAGAGCAAGACAGTCTCTACCACCTTACCTTGGTCCCCATAGTTATTGAAATATCATGTGTGATAAGGAACATCTTTGACACAATATTTTATGATCACCCAAAAATTTCTGCTTAAAAATGACAAAATGAAGATCAAATACATGCATTCATTAATATTTACATTGTCACACATCAATTATCTTTGATAGATTCAATAGAAATGCACTCGATATCTATCTATAAATACTTACTCAAGATAATGTCTGAATTAATCTTGGTTCTCAAGACATTTCCAATAACAAAAAAGACCAAACAAATCTCTTCACCACCGAATATGACATTTCTAAGTTACACCAGGTAACTTATGGAGAATGATACACCTATCTCATTTAAATCATAAGATTTTAAACCATCTGTACACTAAATTATTAAAGGCAGAAATTGAAATAGTCCACTAAATTATTAAATTATACAACCAATCCCTACCCCTTCTCCCTCCCTCCATTCACTGCCCTCACTCCACCCCCCCTCATGCCGCTACCATGCCTCCCTAAAACTACACCATAAACATGACGACCTCTGAGCTCTGGTCTGAACTCTTTCGGTAAGAAGAATGAATTCGAGTTCCATTACTCTACCATGGCTCATCAACAATCATCTACCCTCAAACATCCGAACCTACCACCACAAGTCATTAGTGTTCATAATTCTCCCCCCTTCCAATTTCTTAACCAATTTTTAAGATTTTTTTTTTGTTAATCCCAACTTCCAATTTCTTCAACAATTTTTTACTCTCATATTATTATTATTTTTGTCCAATTCTGTTACTACAACCCACAAATCGCCATACAATGTTCCAATAATCATGACATGATGTAATAAATTGATCAAATACTTAGTAATTGTAGAGTGCACAAAATTTACCATACGATTTTTATTTTGTATGAGCGATAATGGAGAAATTCAGCGAAGATGTAAAGGAAGAACCTATAGAGAGGTTCGACAACATTTATGGGTGAAGGGGTCACAGAGAACTATGACCCACAAAAAGGGGTCGCGTGTGGCTGGGGACCTTCAACCAATTCGGTAGTGCGCGCACCCTGACGGATTCAAGGAGGTCGCCATGTTTATGTTGTAGATTAATTTTCTGGAGGCACTATGACGACGAGAAGGAGGGCGGAGGGTAGATGTAGGGAGAGAGAAGGAAAAGAGAATGAGTGTATAAGGAAGTTTTTAAAATGCACAATTAATATATATTCTATCAATGGACTATTTCAATTTCAACCATTAATAACTTGGTGCGTAGATGATCTAAAATTTTATGGTTTAAATAAAATAGTTATGCTACATGTATACTCATATTTCATACACCATACATACACCCGTATTAGAATACAATGACCCCCTAAAATAACCATTTCATCCACTGCGCGTGAACCCACGTTCCTTATCTTCATTCTTTTTCTCGAAAATTTTCACTGTTCATTGCTCTCCGCTCTCTTCACCCTCTTCGTTCTCTTCGACCTCGTCGTTCTCTTCGACCTCATCGTTCTCTTCAACCTCGTCGTTGTCTTCGACATCGTCGTTCTCTTCGACATCGTCATTCTCTTCGACCTCGTCGTTCTCTGCAATCTCATGCGCAAGATTTAGGATTTGCTAGAGAGATGAGTGATTGAAGATGTTGCTGCTTGTTATCATCTTTTAACTAAAAAAGAAAAAAAAGTTCAAAAAAAAGCCAAAGCATAATCGACAGGAGGAAGGAAAAGAACAAGATATATATGACTTATGCTGTGACCTGTGGATAATGTTTGCACATACGCTCATTTAATGTTTGCACATATGGCCATTTAAAGTTTGCACATTCAATTTTCTGTCATATGTATGTTAGTAATGAATGAGCATTAGAACGTATAAAGCTTCAATACATTAGAATTTCACAGAGACGTCAAAGAACAAAACTCTACATGGAAATCAAAGAAAAAAATATCATGAAAACGATGATGGTGATGATAAACATAATAGAAAATTGAATGACGATGATGAGATGATAATCAAAGAAAGGATGATGATAGTGATAATCAAGATAATAGGAGGATGAGAGGATGAGAGAATGACAGAGGATGCCGATGATGACGACGACGACGATGACGATGAGAGGTTGAAGACGATGGATGAAAACGGTGACGAGAACGAGTTCGGGATTGGGGCGTGTGTGTTGTGTATAATTATACGCTATACGTATAATTATCATTAATTGCGCATAAAAACGTACAAAAGAGTGGTGTATGTACGGGTGTATGGTTTGTGGGTGTACATGGAGCATTTTTCTAAATAAAATTGGTGTATCATTCTCCATAAGTTACATGGTGTAACTTAGAAATGTCCATGTACTAAATCTATGAAAAAACAAAAAAAATTGCTACAAATTCATTATACATGAAATACCATTTCAAATAGTAATTTACTAAATTTTCATCTAATAGTAAATGAAATATATAAGGTGTGAGTCTACACACAATTTTCTATAAAAAAAATGAGTACATGTAATATTTTTTAAAAAAAATTTGAAATAAAGGGGTGTTTAGCAACTTCAAGAATCAATTTAACTAGGTACAAAATAGAATCGGTTTTGTTAACCTAAATAAAAAAGAACTAATGTTTTATTAAATTGTGTTTAGTTCGCAACTAACTTAAAATCTATTTTAAAATATTGTACAGATTAACAATATTTATTATGTAAAAATAATTAGATAAGTTAATGGATATTAATAAAATAAATTTATATAAAATGATAATAAATTATCAAATTTTAAATTATCAAATACAATGTTTTGGTAGCTTATGAAAAACTTATACAAAAATTTAAATAGAGTTGATAAAAAAAATATAACACATCAATACAATAATCTTTCTTCCCACATATCTACTAATATTTCTTTCTTATAACATGAACAGATCACGAGATGGATCAAATCAAAAGAATAAGTGATTTCAATGGTTTAAAGTCGCATCTCACCTATAAAACATTTCATCAACACCTTTTTTGAAAATCGAAATCCATAAAAAATGTATAAAATAATTAAGGATTTTTCTTTAGATATTTGGCTTTTAACATTTGCTTTTCTAAGACATAAATAATAAAATATAATCAAATTTCAATTCCTATATAAAAAGTGTCATTGTCATTACTTAAATTTAATTTCTTTGTTGGCAATGGGTACTCAACATATACTCGTATTGAAACAAGATGCCCAACAAAGTTTTTTATATTTTCTTTTTTTTTTTTCTTTTCGAGTTACTGTATACACATTCATATAATTAAACCTCTTATAGGGCCATTTTTCAATAATATACATGTTTTTGACAATGTCCTAAAAAACCATGACTTGTCAATAAGAGACTCAATTAGTCAGTGAATTGTTAAATGATTGTTGCGTCATTTATTATATTAGGGGTAATGTGTCAAGTTACAAATTAATAATCGCATGCATCTAAAACCAAAATCACAGAGCATAAGTAGCACAACTGAAACCGAAGCTACAATGTATGGAACGAAGAAAAATTATTTTATTAGCCTAAATCATTTGTATCTTCATTCATTTTTCAGTACGTAATAAAAATAATAACGCAAAATGGAAATCAGAAAAAAATAGAATTAATTAAATCAAAGAGAAAGAATTTTGAATAAAAAAATTGGTAAGAGGTGGAAAGTGAATGAATGGGAAAAGAGAAAAAAAATTAAACCATAAAAAATTGGTTTAAAATTAACTTTTTCTTTTTAAAATCAGTTCTTAAGTTGTTACCAAACACAACTTTTATAAAACACCAGAAACAATAACATCTAGTTAACTTAGTTATTTGGAGTTGTCAAACACCCGAAAAAGAAAAAGAATATTGCTTTTTCTTTTTTAAGTATTATTATTTTTTATGGTAAGTAAAGAAGAAGGGGGTTGGTGGTATATATGGGTAGACAAAGTGTAAAATCACTGTGAGATTGAAAAAATTGACGTCGTTTAATCAAGGGGGCCGCAGCAGCAGCAGCAGCAGCTGCTTTAAATTCCCTTTTAATTACAAATTATTTTTGGTTATACAGAAGGAACACGCTCATCTCCAAATAACACAGCTAGCTCTCCATCACCAAAAGCTGGCTTACACTCCTAATCCTCCACACACCCCAACTGGTCTGCACTTCCGCTCCCTCACTTAAAATGGCTCCCTCTCTCAACTGTCAACTGCCATCCAACTCCCTCAACTGTCACCAACTGCCACTCCATAAATTCATTACCACCTCTTCTTCTTCTTCTTCTTCTTCACTGCTCATTCTACATCCAAAACGACACCACCACCATGCGTTCCAACAACACTACCGGTTCCGCGGCCAGCAGCAGCAGCAGCAGAGGGACAACAGGCCGCCACCCTCTGTACCGAGGAGTTAGGCGCAGGAGCAGCGGGAAATGGGTTTCCGAAATCAGGGAGCCCAGGAAGCCTAACAGAATCTGGTTAGGGACGTTCCCTACTCCCGAAATGGCCGCTATTGCCTATGACGTGGCCGCCCTTGCCCTCAAGGGCAAGGACGCAGAGCTCAACTTCCCTAACTCGGCTTCCTCTCTGCCCGTCCCCGCGTCCTCCTCTGCGCGCGACATCCAGGTGGCAGCCGCGAGCGCCGCGGCTGCTGTCGGGGCAGCGGGTGACGCTATGGAAGGGAGCCGTACAAGGAATAATAATAACATCTCTTTTGCGGAAGAGATGATGGTGACAGGAGAGGAGAATGGTAGTAATAATAATAATAATAATAATAATGTGTTTGTGGATGAGGATTTGATCTTTGATATGCCTAATGTTCTGGTCAATATGGCTGAGGGAATGCTCCTCAGCCCTCCCCGTTTCGACTACGGCGACGAGTACGGCGCCACGGAATACGCGGGCGAAGATCCAAACCTCTGGAGTTATAACCCTTATTTCCCTTGAGATGGTTAAAAAAAAAAAAAAAANATTTCGATAAAGGGCTAGGCTAAACCTAAGGATTTCAAACCTTACCTTAGGCTTACGACTGCTTCGAGAGCATCTAGAGCAGGCCATTCCCCTATCTGTTAATTTCTGATTCAACTCGATCAGTCACCTGAGAAAAATCACACTATTTATAAATAGTAAGTTAGCAACTCATGAATGGAATAAGAGAATAAAGACGAGCTGGATTTACTTACGGAAAAGCTTGGAAACGAAGTCACTTATCAATCGATAACTATATGCGTTACACAACTTCGATTTTCAACAATGGGATAAAAACCTTATCAGTCGAGAGACAAAGAATTTCGAATTGAATGAATTCGTATTCGTTACTGTCCAATTTATGTTATTTGTCGAGATTGGTCTGTAAGAACCATCGAGTCTTCGTCTCACTCGTATCAAATCCTAGCTACTCTAATGCTCGTGCAATTTAGCTTCTAAACCTCATGAACTCAAACTCATTAGTTCGCTCTGGATCTTCTCAATTCATCTTTCAGCTTCATTGCTCTAAAAGCAAGCCTTGAATGAATTTCGAAATTGCTTAACTTAATGGGAGAGAACACCGGGCTTGGTTCCGTACTCCCTCAATCCAAGAAGGAACTCCACAAGCAAGGAACCATTACTTTCCGAGCATATTAGCGAAAAGGCTCATACAGAGGCAAGGAGGCCTTTCTTTATTAGCTTCCCGAAGAGAGGAAGGATGGTCTTGGCTGTCCTTTGGCTTATTCCCCGATCGGATTGAATGGACAACTGGTGACCTCGGGTGAGGGGCACGAAGGGAAGGGTATAATCAGTCTTGCTTTCCAGTCTCACCCAAGAGTCCCCGAAAGGGNTTACACGGTTAAGGCTAAGCCCATTCAACTTGTGATGTGGCGGTTGAACTTATGACTCAATAGTTGCTCTTCTATCCAATAAAACGAAACAATTATACGGTTTATAAAAAGTCTTTCTGTCATCTTAGTTTTTTTTTCTTTTTTTGAAAAAAAAACTTGCGATGTGAAACTTTAGTTTAAACAGCTTTTGCGGACCACGTTAATTGTAATATCTCATAGAGAAACCACCGTGGTTTGGTAAGAAACAAACACCAGAACACGCGCGAGTGGTGGGAAATCTTAGTCAATCGGTATTGATTATCATACTGTTTTGTTTGCAAAATTAATGAGTGCCGGTATCCTAATCATGCTCCAATTCAATATCACAAAGAATGGCGTCAACAAAATTCTTCGGCGCTATAGCCGGTCCCGCCATACCCTTTAATTTGTTGACGTGTCATTCTCAACAAGTTTGATTTTTCAAACGTGATATTCCAACAGTGAAAAAACAGACACCATAGGAGGGGAAAAAAATAGATTCTATATTGTAAGATAAAAAGTTTGCTAAATATTATTTAGATTCACAAACTTAATTATTCACAAGTATTATTTGCAATGGGTAAAAGTATGCTTATAGTTTTCGTACTCATGATAACGGAGATTCAAACTCTCACAATTATAAATGATGGATATTCATGACAAGTATGATTATGAATAAAGGTATTAGTAACAAAATATTAAAAGAATATGGATAGTAAGAAGCATGTGTCTGCACCAACAAATACTCGTTAATATCCCTAATATTATATATCATTTACACACATTATTATTATTATACTAAAATTTATATACTCGCAAAATTAATTTGTGAAATAACGAATAACAATAAGCAAAAACTTTATTTTTTTAAGAATATACAAAAATTTCTCGTATCAACACATGAACACTGACACTTTACCTTCCCTTGATAGCTATTTGTTTCCCATGTCATGAATGAGTGTTTTTGGGTATGAATGCATGAGTGTAAAATGGCGTACGAATACATATAATCTTTGACTATATGCTTGCGCAGGTTTTTCAAGCGCACCACATTGAGGTAGTTTCAATGGAAACACACGGCAGGTCTTGCAAAAGGAAAAGAGACACGTTTATTGCATTAGCTTAAGGCACATTTAAAATAAAAATAATGGATTTTGCTAACATTGTTTAAATATATTCATTTATTTAGAGGTTTTACTAACTTTATTGCGTATATGTAAAGTTGAGATGATATTCAAATATTTTTCAAAGGAAAATTCATATTATTGTGGAAAGTACTCAAACAAACCAATAATACTATATATGTGGGTGTATGTAAGTATATTATTGCAAAATTCAAAAGCTTGTTAATAGATATTGCACTGCAAAAGCATCATTCCTTTTCTTAGCAAAATTCAAAAGTTTGTTAATAGATATTGGACTGCAAAAGCATCGTTCCTTTAAAAAAAATTCATTCTTACATGTGGAATGTTTCTTTGTTTTTATTCTTAAAAATTTAGCGTAAAGGGATGACACTCACTCTTATTCAAAGCAAAAAAGTCTTTAAACTCAGAAAATACTTAAAGAGACACTCATATAGTTATATTCATTATAAGAAAACAGCTCATTACCGTTAGTATTATCGTTGGAAAATTGCATGATTACCGTCGGCTTTTGTTACCATCGAAGTTACCGTCGGACATGTGGTCAACGGTAAAGTGCTCGATGGTAATCGATTTACCATCTTACCACGACTACTGAAGGTAATTACCGCTGAAATAAACCACCAAAAATCGCTTCACATTTGATTACATTTGAGCCGATTTACCGTCGGCCAGGACCGACAGTAAATATGTTAATATTTTATTCATTTATCGTTAGCCAATACTGACGGTAAATATATTACTATTTTATAAATCCTTTACACCGTCGGCCCGGACCGATGGTAGAGATATTAATATTTTATTGTCTTACCATTGGCACAAGTCGACGCTAGCTAAAGATATTAATATTTAATTCCCTTACCATCCGCTTTTAGCCGTCGCTGATATTGAACCTTACCGTCGGCTATAACCGACGATAACGATATGAAAGTTTTACCCAATTACCGTCGGACATTCACCGATAGTAATAATTAAATATTCAAAAAAGCAAAATTTTAATTAAAATTTTATTATTTATTTACATAATAAATTATACAATTATATTAATAAATATTTAATTTAATAAATTATATAATTTAATTTAATAAATAATTTTTTTAATTTATAAATATATAGAAATTTATATTTAATAACTAATTAAATATTTATTTAATTAATACCATAATATTAAATAAAAATTAAGCAATTAAATTGTATAAGACAATAATAGTAATAACAAAATAAATTTAATATTTAAAATTTTCAAATAATTACAAATCGCAGCTAGTCTCACGACGAAAGGTAAACACTATTGTCATTGTTTTCAAAATTTAGCTGGTCATCAAAATCTTCTTCTTCTTGTTCTTCTTCTTTCCCATCATTGTCGACATCATCAATAGAATGTTAATAGAGGTTAGAAAGTTGAAGTATTTCTGGTTCGTCGTTTGTAGCTAACAATGTGTTCGTATTTGTTGTCTGAATAACTATTGTTGCAGGGATTGGGTCCGGCGCTTGATACGGTTGATCATATAATGATTGTTCCGCTGATTGCATGTCATCCAACTCAATTTGACCACTTGGTTTGCTTTTGATCACAGCTTTCCAGCTTGATTGAGTAGCTCCTAGATAGCTAGTGTAATAAACTTGTTTGGCTCTTTTAGCAATGATGAATGGATCATACCGCATATACCACATTGCAGGATTAATCTCAGTAACATTGTAATTAGAATGAGTTCGTGTTCCATTTGGGGAAGGATCGTATCAATCATAGCAGAAAAGTACACGCGATTATATGAGCCATCGTGTGCATATTCTAATTCAATAATTTTTTTAAGGACTTTGTACCAATCATTGCTTGTTTCATCATTATTAGAATATTCACCATTGACACAAACACCACAATTGTTTGTCTTTTGAGTAGCTACCCATTTAGATGTGTGAAACGTGTATCCATTAACAAAATAAATGGGTCAACTAATCGCTTTATTCATCGGTCCCCATGTCAAACTTATCAAGTTACTATCGTTACTAGAATAATTTTGCACCTAAAAAAATATATTTTAAAAGTAAGTTAAACTTAATCAATTATGATATAAAGTCTTTTTTTTTGTTAAAGTATATAATATAAAGAAGTTAAACACATACATAATTTGCAAACCACGACGAAAACATTTGGTCGGAGCATTGATCACCAAATTCACCGCTAGGAGCCCCCAATGCCAACGTTCCTCCTTTTCGCGAGATTCCAGATGAGTGGCGATCCCAGTGCAACATGGTTTCACTGCGGTGGTCCATTAATAGAGTCAGTTGTGCTATAACATGCTAGGGATTAATTAGATACTTATACAGTTTATAACATGCTAGTTACTAGTCAAACGCTTAGTCAAATATATGTATTACATGCTCAGTAAATGCTATGCTATGTGGCAATATATGTATTACATACTCAGTAAATGCTATGCTATGTGGCATGCCATGTGTTTATATTTATCTGTATGCTATGTCATGCTATGTTAGGACAGAAACCAAAACCCCTAGGCTTGATAACCTTAGAGATGCTAGGGTAAGATTTCACATAAGCTTAAAATAAAGACTCTGGTTAAGGCATGGATCCTGACAAGGGACAGGTTCTAGCTAAGGCATGACTCGGTACTTAAGATGTTCGTTTGTGAGGCACCTCTCTTACCTGGCAATCCTATCCTAAGTGTGGACCTTAGTCCTTGAGTCGGACTAATAAAAAAAAGATTTGTTAAAATAGGACACACTTGTCATAATCAGTAGCCTTAGACCTTAACAACTCGGGTAGTCGAAACCAATTCCATAAAAGACTTCATGAACTATAGATTCTAAGGGAGATGACCTAAAACAGTACAAGGCTCTACGGCCTCATAACCTAGACCCAGCAGTAGTTAGGTATGATCCTTCGGCTCCTCAGTTACGGCATGCGTTCCTTATCAGACCCCTGAGCGCCAAGCTCCTCAAACTTAGGGTATGCTTACCCTCACAAATATCCAAGTTGCATGCGTACCGGAACCACCCAGATTTATTATGGTGAAGTAATGTCGAGTTGCAACTCCCTTGAACAGCGCCCCTCCGCTAGGGACGTGGGCATATGTACATTGACCAGTTATGTTTTCTAGTAATAATGTCAGTTTAATTCAATTATTCAGTGCCTTCAGATATTCAGTGTGTAAAGTAAATTTAGTTCCTTTGATATCAGTTATGCAAGATGCTTATTATTACATATATTCTTTCAGTATATATATATATATATATCTGTGTGTGTGTGTGTGTGCTTTGCCTGCAATACTTGTTATTTGGGTGGTACCGAGATACCCACCACTGAGTTGACAACTCACCCCTCTGTCAAACCATTTTCAGATTCGGCTGAGGCTAGTGGGGATGGTCCCCTCATTCAGTAAAGCGAGGATTCCAAACATCTGTGGTAAGCTCTGCTTCGCAATAGGGACTGCCAAGTAGATCAATTATGCTTCAGACACCTAAAGCAGGGTCCATTATAATTTTATGCATTTCAGTTCAGACATTAGTACCATTTTGTAACTTAATTATATCTCAATTCAGTATATGTAAACAGTTTTCAATTATTTATTAATGAATCATAATATTTATTTATCATTTGCATTTATTACATGTTTTAGTATGCCACATCAGTGCTTTTGTAGATCAGTAGCCCTACGTGCGGTCACGTCCAAATTGGGGCGTGACATAAAAAAATTTAATAATATTTGTAATTTCTTAATTAATGCCTTTAAAATATTGGTTAGTAAATCTCAAATCTTAAAACTTCTATATTTTCAATGAAAGCTTTTCCTTTCATGATACAACTAGCAAGTGCCCTAAAATTCATTAGTGTTTTTTATGCACAGAAAAAACTGCATGTTATTAGGCACGTTCTAAAGGTGCGATTAATAAGTGTTTCTTTAAGCACCACCATAAATTATCACAATTGTTGAATGTTGTGTGCTTTCTTGTTCATTACGCTATAGATGACATGTCCCTTACGGTTTATAGTGATAAACTTACGGGGTATGTGGTTTGCGGAATGCACTAGGGAATTTGAGCTTGAAAATGATAGATTTTTTTGCGTTAGTTCACGGAATGGAAAAAAAATATTCTAAAAAAAGTGATATTTTTAAAAATGAAAAAACACTCACTTTCCCTAATTTTCAATCTCATCTTCCATCATGGGATTCTAATATTCCCATGAGAAACCAATGTTTCTACAATTGTAAATAGGCAAATTTAACCTTATTTAAAATTGAAAATCCAATCTTACCCTCCCATAATAATAATGATAATAATAAAAAAATATTTTTGAGCGTTGAAAAAGTTATTAATATTAAAAAATAATAATAATAACTATTAAATATAAAAAATAATCATAAATAATATTACACAATTAATAATAATTATTATTAATATTAAACTAACAATGATAAATAATAATTTTATGGGAGTTGATAAAATAATTAATATTAAATAATAATAGGTAGTAGTAGTAATAATAATAATAATGATAATTAAATAATTAGATAATAATAATAATAAATATTAAATAATTAAATTGGTAATAATAAATAATTAGTATTAATAATAAATAATTAATATTAATAATAATATTAATAAATCTTTTGAGAGTTGAAAAAATAATTATTAATTGTATATAAATTATATTTAAATATGAGTTTAATATGTGTAATGATCATTCTTTTCATTTGTTAGTGATATTTTTGATAAAATAAAAAATATTCTCAAAAATATTAGTGTCAATCAAATGCATGAATGATTAATTGTTAGGCATATTTTGCAAAATTTTTAGAAATTTAATCAAAGAATCAAACATATTTAAAAGTCATTTCTAACAGTAGCATTCCTAGAAATGATGTTCTTAAAAATGTTTATTAATTCTGTGAACTATCCGCCCCTTTGAGGCTTAAATTTTGGACAATATGCTTTAGAGTGAAAATCTTATATTAAAGAATAAAGTAAAAAATAAACTCTGCTCTATTTGATTAATTTAAAAGTGAAAATCCTTTATTTTAACTTTTAAATTGAGATTTTATTTTAAAATATCTAAATTTTTTTACTTTATTTGTACAATCAATTTACAACATTCTTATGGTAAAAAAAAAATGAAAAATCAATTAATTATAATTTTTTTCAAAAAATAATATATTTTTAAGTCAAACATATTATGCATCCTTCAATAACATTAAAAATTGAACACGACTCTTTTAATTTATCTTTAAATAATTTTTGTTCAATGGTACAATGAATTTTGTCCATATCCTATCTAAGAAGGGCATTAGAGTTGTTGTCATCGCTCGGCATACCTTGTCTTATCTAATTTCGGCTAGCGGGCCCCTTATTTATTGGAGTAATGATAATAGTATATAGTTTTAGCTTTATGTTAAACACATTAATAGAGCGATAATAAGATAATTTGAACACTTAAAATATAATTAAAATTACTTAATATATTGTTGTTTTTACATCTCTCTAGGCCACCCATATTTGAGGCCAATCACTCCTTGAAAGCGGTATAGACTGAGGCAAGTGGGTAAATTTAATGCCTCGTAAGAGCTGCATCGCAGGTTTGATCCGTGGCCCATCATCTCCCCCAACTTCCCTCCCTAAACTTTTTGAAATTAAAAAAAAAATAGAAATGTCAAATAAAACAATTTAATTTTCAAGCGTCACACATTTGTTATTGCAAATTCAACATTCGATATTGTGTACGAATTCTTTGAAATTAGAACTGATAAAAATGAGTTAAATGATTGCAAATCATCTGTTCGATCCATTTGCATCATTGCTTGCAGTCTCTTGTACAACTACAGTTCGTACTTTGAATCGATCTAGCTTCCGAGCCAGAGACTGAAGGGGACCCGAACGACCCCTATTTCTTGTTGAATAAACCCTTCTAAGTCTAATCACCCGCTTCTTTGTTGCTCCTGGTGCCGGATATGGTGCACAATAATATTGAGAATTAAAATGGTTGGCCTCACTCTGTTCCGGCCAGAACGGAATATTCTTGTAGCCTATTACATTGTACGAAGTTGATGTTGAAGCTGAGGATTGATGATGGTGATGAGGGAGTCTCATGTGTGACTCAATGCCTCTGCCATCATTTTGCATTGTCTGCATGTTCTCGGTATGAATTTGTTGGTAAACCGAAACTTGTTAGTGAAATATCGACGCCTTGGATGGATTATGAAAATTAAAGCCAGTAGATTTGGTGCTGGTACAAGCCAATGGAAATTAATGTTGAATGTTGAGTATGATGTGTTTGGCTTGTGCATTGCCGTGACATATATATAGAGGATTGCCTTGGACTAGTAGCAGTTTTTAACATTCAAATCGAAGATAACGAATTAATCAAACTCTTAATTTGACTAGTGCTTTTTACACTATAACCGCTTTTTGACCTTGTTTATTAATTGGGCCTGGTCTCAACTTAGACCACCACTCGGTGTGGACCTTGGCACATTTGCAGATTGATCATGCGTGCGGTTAATATATTGTGTGACTGGTCTCCAAGTTTTTGCTTTGAATAGTTGAGAAATATTTGGGTGATGATAGAGCATGATTAATACACGCTTGATGAATAATATTAATTATTAATTATAAATACTTTAAATTAAAATCAATGGTTAACAGTATTTGTATAACATACGTTATATATGTTTTATAAGCAGACAATGATTTCTCTGAACATTCAACGGTGAGGTAACTACAGGTTTCAATGAGGCTAGCTGTACCTGTCCTGCGCTTGACTAGTTCTTGCTGCTACCTAAACCAACGTACATACATATATGATATATGCATACTTCTTATGTTATCTACCTCCATCCTATAATAAACGGTTACTTTTATTTTATTTTATTTGTTTTGTTAGATTTATAAATTAATATATAGATATAAATTGTGTTCAGACATATTAATTTATAAATGTATAAAAAAAGTGAAAGTGATAATTATTATAAGATAGAGAGAATATTTTATTGTCCTTATAAATAATTTTATCATCTTCAATACATTTTAGGCTAAAATTAAAAGAATCAAAATCTTCTCATTTTTAAAATGAAAATGAGAGTTATGTTCTCATTCATATCATCCATTAGAAAGCGGTGAGCCATATAAGCATGAGATATTAATTACGTAAATGAATGGTCATGCGATCTTGATGATGATCAACATTAGAACATAATTTTAGGGATGGCAATGGGCGAGGTGGGGTGGGTTTTACCTCATCTCGACCCCGCCCCGCACCTTATTAACACTAACCTCTACCAGCACCCGCACTCGCACCCGTCCCACGGGCACCCACCCCACCCCCTTTTTTAGAACATTTGATGAAATATTATAAAATTCAATCCACGTATAAATTAACATAATCATATAACAAAGTACCACAAATGTTAACGCTCAACATTGATTAAATATAAAAAGATTCAATAGCAATAAAATAACAAGCAAATAAGAACCAAGTTTTCAATAAGTTAAACAAAAATATCTAAGATACATATAAGTTCTAAATATGTTACTAGTAGCAGCTAAGTCACTATTTGTTTCTTGTGCAACTTCCCAACTCTTGAAGTTATCATTCTTCACTATTTCTGCTAATGGTTGGCGGCACGGCACCGCAAGAGCGAGAGACGAGACTCACAAGAGAGAGAGGCGTAGAGAGAAGGAGAAATTTGTGACTAAAAATTAGGTTTGTTCTTTGCGACCGTTGAGTTTTTAATAATTAAGATTGAATAAGTTTTACATATATATGTATATTTATATAATACATAAGGTGCGGGTGGGTAGGGGCATGTCCACCTTATACCCTACCCCATCCCGCCCCACAAACAAAATCCACCTCGTATCTACTCGTCCCACTTTGGGGTGAATTTTAAACTCGCTCCAAGTGAGTAGATGTTCTCTTGGTAGGATTTATGTGGTTGCCCTTACGTAATTTTCTTCATTTTATTTAAAAAATGAGATGATCATGATTTGAAATGAAAATGGCAGGATATGACGTTTTCAAAACTTTCATGATTATGATTAGTGTCAATGTCGCTTATACAGCGAAAAATCTCTCAAAAGACATTTGAGCAAAGATTTGCTCGGTACCTACCCCCAATGACTAGTGCGGAGTGCCAAGGAAACACTCTAGATACATTAAATTAAGTCACATAAGTCTCTCTCAACTCTGCATTCATCACCCACCATATATAGCCCACAATTAAAAGGGCCTTCTTCTTATTACCTTGTCCCAAAACACTGTATTCCATATATATGAAAGCTTCTCACAATGGATCCCACTTATATATATACTAGCGGCTTGGCTGGCACATTACGTGCCTACCAAATCATTTTTTTTTTATAAGTATTAATATAATTAAGAATTAATTCAATAATAACATAAATAAAAAAATATTAGTGAGTTAGTTAATATTTATTATTAGGATGCAGAAGTAGGTGAAAAACAAATAATAATGAACTTTAAAAAAATATTAATAGATTAAAAAATAATTCAATAAAATTTGTAGAGACCAAAAGATAGTTATTTTTAGTATCTTCTTTATATATTGTATAGATAACATCCTTGTTATTATTGGTTTGGACCCATTTGCACAATTGGATTAACATGGAGGATTAGAAACTTAATTAAAGGATTATTAGGCATGCAACCTTCCTGTGCATCTCAAGGAAAGGAAATATAGGGATGATATTTCCTTAAGAGTCATTGTGAAATGCACGAGGAAGATTAGGGGAACTATCTGAGGGCATGAATTGGAGAATTTGGGGATTGACAGGTATATCTTGGACCAGCTAAGAAATCCAACGAAGGTCCATCGGTCAATAACCTTTTCTCGGGATACTTTTAGTGCAACAAGGACACCCTCCCTGCATCTAGACTAAGTCTTTTTCCTTAACAAATAGCTCTCTTGTTTCCCTTTTTGGAAGAACTTGGTGACCAAGTTCTTAAAACTCATATATACACTGAAATGGGGTCTGATGGGGAGCAGGGAAAAAAGAAGACTTTGTCCTTTTTCTAGTTAGAGAGGAGAGCCTAGGGAAGTGTTTTTGACTTGGTCCTCCCTTTTTGCATATAAAACACCAATGTGACCAAGAAGGGGGAAAGGGGCCAAGACCAGATTCTCGTATCCACGGGGCATCTTTTCCTCTTCTCCTTCTTGCAATCCCTTTCCTTCCCAGAAACATACATAACACACAAACAGCCTTCTAAACCAGAAAATACCCACAATATACATAGCCCACATACCAGAAAATGGAAGGAAAACCAGAAACGGTCGATGCACTAAACTTCCCGAGTATAGGTTTGATCGTCCCCCATGGGGCTTTGTCGAAGGTCGGAATCGTTCGCCCTCTCAGTCCAGTCTCAGACAATTCCCCCATAATCATTATACTCACAAACAATCAAAACAAAGCTTACAAACCCATCATCTCCAGATTTGTATGCCTTGAACCACTAACCCCCATTTCGGTTTGAATCTACTAAACAAATTAACAATTGAACAAGTCAAAAGCTAGTAGCTCAATTAGTATTTATGTTGATATGAAGTTGAGGGATCGTGTGATCAATCCCTTGAAAAGAATTTTAGTCATTTAAATTCAAGAGTTTTCACTTCCATTTGTATCATATTCGTTGTTTTTAGTTTTTCAACTGTTTGTGCCATGTGTATATGAAAGTTTATGCATTATTGTTTAAAAGTTTGTGCATGTGAATGCAAAAGTTTTTTTTTTGTCTTCGTCTTCATTTACATTTCTGTCATATTTTTTGTTTCTAGTTGTTGAAAAGTTTGTGCACGTCAGTACAAAAGTTTGTACATATGCTTTAAAATGTTTGTGCATGGTAAATAGCGAGTTCACGTGCTTAGAGTGTAGACGGAAAGATGGAGAGACAGTGTAATAATTACTTTTCACTATTTAATGTGTCACATATTTGGTTTGATTTGATTTCATATTTGAAAAAGTTTGTGAACGAATGTAAAAATGCAAAAACTTTGTGCATGTATATGCAAAAGTTTGTGCACTCAGTGTGTGTAGACATAGATTGACGTACATTATGATTGACAACATTTGAATTATACACCTAACATTATTTTTTAAAAAAAAAATTGTTCTATCAATGAGAAATTTTTAATCTACCATGTTGTTTTAGATATATTTATAAATAAATTATTTTATACATATTATGTTAATACTAAAAAATTATTCCATTTTGATTGCTATACATGGTTATGGAAGATGAAAAGTTAAAAATAATGTAAGTCAAATGATGGCATAACGAGGAGTCAACACTTAAATGAAGCTATAAGTAAAAATNATCTATTTATTTATATATAAATAAATAAATAAATAGATAATATAGGAAGTTAATCTGAATATCACTTTTCTTTTCTTCCTTTTGGTAAACTAAATAGCTAGCTTCAATTCTTCTCATCCTCTTTAACGACCTTCCGCAACAACAATTCGAACCTTGAAGGCATGAAGCACTCAAGGGGAATATTGTGATTATTAATAAATGTTCGAGTTCGTGCTTGACAGACGATGAACAATGAGGTATAGGTTAACAATTATAATTTGCAAGTGCTTTGACCTTTCCAATATATATTAAATATAATCAAAACAATTTCTTCCTTCCTTTATTTTCATTTTTTCTAAATTTTTTATGTCATTTGTGAATTTTAAATTTTAAAATAAAAATAGAAGGTAACCCAATTACTCTACCCGTACATGGTCGGTTGGATTAGATTTCAAGGTAAAAAAATAAAAATTAACCCATCCCAACCAGTAAAAATTTAATTGGGTTGGGCCATTTGTTTACCCCAAACCTAACACGTGTGTTGCTCTAGATGAGTTTTAAAATGTAAAACCAATCAAATCAAATTCTAATTGTGGTAGGATACTGAGACATTTTTCATGGACTAATTTGGGCATTAACCCCATTCTTTAAAAATGTCAAAGTAAATTAAATTTTAGTCATTGAAATTG
This sequence comes from Nissolia schottii, assembly GCA_003254905.1. Lineage (NCBI taxonomy): Eukaryota > Viridiplantae > Streptophyta > Magnoliopsida > Fabales > Fabaceae > Nissolia > Nissolia schottii. The sequence goes on from QANU01111459.1 coordinate 51,424, forward strand.
TTTTACATCATTAAATTAATTTTCAATTCATAAAAATATTGTCATGGTCCTTAAATACAATTTTTTTTTTAAAGTTCGTTCTATAATTGAGAAACGTAATAGCACTTAAAGAATCAATTTAATGCATAATAAAAAATTACGCATGTCAATTTTAGGACATTTATCTTACCACGACGTTCTCAATGGGAACAATTGTGTTATTTATAGTGTAGACAATTTATGAAATAAGTGATAAGTCTACACTTTTTTTTTTATGTACGTGTATCTTTTTTCTAATGAGAGTAATGCTCTTGTGTAGTTGTGTTTAATTTAATGCTTAATTCAATATATATTTTTTCAGTTATAAACTTTAAATGAAAAATAACAGTATAAAAATTTGAAACAGAAAGCTTGCAGAACAAATAGAAATACTAGCAGACCAGTTGCACGTAGAATGTTCACAACGATTGCGAAAAGAATCTAAAGAGTATTATTTTTATTTTCTGATAATAATAATAATAATAATGTAAAAAATGATTGAATAAAAGAATTAGTTATATACAATAGGAAGTGAAATTAAGCATAGCTTCGATTCTTCTCATCCTCTTTAACGACCTCTTCCGCAACAACAGTTCGAACCTTGAAGCGCATTCTAAAACATGGGTCAAAAGCCGAATTTACAATTGTATGAGTGAAAATTCTAAAATTGTTGTAGTGTAGAGCAATTTCAAAATTTTAAAAAAATAAAAAATAAAAGTGCCTTGAAATCGCAATTACTACAAGCAATTTCAAAACCCAAAGTGACCAGCAGCAGCAGAAGGAGTAGCAGCGCATGCAGCGGTCGCCAGGGGGAGGCGGTGCGTCCTGAAATAATCAGACGGTGGCGATTTCAGCCCCTTGCTAAGACGTAAAATTGCACGAAAATTCCGAGGGAGGCATGCGCGAAAGAGAGGAAGAGAGGAAGAGAGGAAGAGAGGAAGAGAGGAGTGCACCAAATATATACTTCACTATAAATACACTCCTTACACTACACTTCACTTCACTCCTTCATCTTTCACTTCTTAAATTTTTTCATACACTTCACTTTACTTCTCAGTTAACCATCCTTCAAAAATTTTTCAAGTCACTTGAATTCAATAACTCCTTTATTTTTTTCATTTTAATTTTAATTTTCTGAAGTTATAATTTTTCTGTGTATTGTAGTGTTTATTTTTTTAGTTAAGTTCTAAAGCTTTTCATTCGTTTCAAACAAGTTATAACAAAAAGAAAGGTTTCTCTGTAATTAGGTGGAAAAAATAGTATTACGATGGTGAGACCTCGGAAGGAAGATGATACTATAAATTTGTTGCTACACATCTCAGAAAAAATTATTCAAAATGATAAGGTTTATATTTATCTTAAACAGTCATTATTAATGTTACATTTGATTGGTCATGTGTATATTCATGTCTACTACTTTTGTAAATACAGAAATCTCTACTTTAATTTTTGAGGAGAACTACACTTAAAATAAAATTTGGATAACAATTATAGATAACAATTTGGATAACGATTATAAATAAAATCTCTACCTTCTTCTTCTTATTATTATTATGATTATTATTGTTATTGTTATTATTATTATTATTACTATTATTACTATTATTATTATTATTAATAAGAAGAATAAAACCTTATTATTATTATTATTATTATTATTATTATTATTATTATTATTGTTATTATTATTATTATTATCATTATTATTATTAAGAAGAAGAATAAACCTTGAAAATTATTATTATTATTTTTATTATTATGCTTATTGTTATTATTAATAAGAAGAATAAAATTTTATTGTTATTATTATTATTTATATTAAGAATAAGAATAAAACCTTATTATTATTATTGTTATTATTATTATTATTATTATCATTATTATATTAATAATATTAAGAAGAATAAAACCTGAGATTTATTATTATTATTATTATTATTATTATGCTTATTGTTGTTATTATTATTATTATTAAGAAGACCTAGTAGAAGGGGAAACCTATTTACCAGGGGGGTTCGAGGAGTGCATAGACGAGTATTGCGGTTAATGGGGCGTTGAGGCAATGACGATGGAGCTAGTACAAATAACGCAGCTGAGCAGGGGTATGATCTTCGAGACCTGAAAACATTAGGACACCTAATAGATATACCCTTACAGAGGCACCTAGGCCCATAGGTCAATCCCAAAATTTTCTAGGCCGAAGATGAATGTACATGTACCTATTTGAATTGACCAAATCCAATGTTGTTATCATTATAATTATTATTACCATTCTTATTCTTATTCTTATTATTATTATTATTATTATTATTATTGTTATTGTTGTTGTTGTTGTTGTTATTGTTATTATTATTAATATTATTATAATCATCATATTATTGTTATTGTTATTATTATTATTATAACCTTAACCTTAACCCCTAAACCTAAACCATAAACCCTAAAATTAATTATAAACCCTAAACTCTAAATCATAAATCTTAACCTAACCCTAATCCTAAACCATAAACCTAACCCCTAAACAATAACACTAACCCTAATCCTAAACATAACCCCTAACCATAATCCCTAAGTCCTAAACCCTAGCCCTAACCTTAATACTAACCCTAACCATACCATTTCAACAATAAACTCTAACCCTAACCATAACCCTAACTCTAAACAATGTTCATATGGGTGTCAGGCATAATAACAAGTCACACATGGGTGTTAGGCAAATCAATGTTCATAATAAGTCATTTCACATAGAATTTTTACACAGAAAAATATTTATCATGTGACAATACTAGTGTTCTACGTCTGGTGACTTGGTCTCGCACCAGTGTGTGGATAATGACTATTGTTGTGACCTATTCCACGACAAAGTTTACAACGTCTTTGCCACTATCTCTCTGTAGAATCCATTTCATTTCGGAAACTAGTAGATTGCCTTATTTGCTGTGCTTTAAACTTTCGTCTAGAATAATAAGCGGAAATGTGACTCGAGGTCACGTTGATTTGTGGCCAACAACTTGAAAATCTTTCCCGTACACCTTACAAAGGTTGTCCATGGTGTAAACACTTTCAACGTATGCCCACCAGTCCAGACTCGCAACGTCGCAGCACGCCATTACATGAACACACGAAAACTTAAACCTTTGAAAAGCGCCACTATCACAGTATGTCCTCCCCAAATCAACCTTGAATTAATTGCCTGATGATAAATCGTTGCAATGGAACGTTTGCGATACTCTTGAAAATTGGTGAACCTACAACACACAATCGTGAACTTCATCACAAAAATCGATAACTTGAAAAAATGGATTTACTATTGTATAAAGGTGAGTATAACCTGCAACTTCCCTGTTTGTGTCATCGCTTTTTGTAGTATTTCAGTCAAAAACTTTGAGTATTTGTGCCCAGCATTCCTTCGAGCATGTGTATTCCTCGCATTTATAACAAACAAGGCAGCCGTCTTGAAATACGTCTCATGCACCAATGCCACTATCGAAAAATTGTGAGCCTCTATAAATTTGGAGTTCATTGACTTGGCTACATTTTTCGTCACACAGGAGCAACGACGTCTACCATCGAAGGCACAAATCCATTTTTCTCTAGGGATCTCTCCAATCCAAGCGGTATACACTTCATTATGCTGCCACGACCTTTCATAACGACGATTGTATTGCTCTATTGTGCTCAAATATCCTGTAAAAGAAATGTCCAAAAACGCAAACTCAAATACTATAATAAATATCAGTATGCAAAACTGTAACAACAGCAGTAAAAAAGTGTAACTTACCAATAGCCTTCACAAACATTTCGATGAACTTCACTTTGAAGTGTCGGGTAAAATTATGTGCAATATGTTTGATACAATATAGATGGTACGCTCACAAACCACCCATTCGTCGTACTGCAAACTTTATAGACTCGTGCCGATCAAATATCAAGCCAATTTGGCATCCTTCTGGTAACGGTTGCCACGGATGTTGCAAGAAAAAATGTTATGCATCTATTGTTCACCCTCGATAATCGCAAATGTAATGAGAACAATTGCTTGATTACCATCTTGTGTTGATGCCATCAACAAAACACCCTTGAATTTTTCATATAAGTGTGTTCCATCCACCTGGATCATGGGCATGCAGTGATTGAATGCGTTTATACAATGGCCAAAACCCCAAAACACATGTCAAAAAGTTAAAGCATCTATCCTAATAGATCCATCAGAGTTGTACGCTTCAGCAGTATCAAATTCATATGGGCATGAATCATCAAAATGTTATAATGCAATCAACCAATATGGCAAGTCATTGTAGGATTGTTCCCAATTTCCGTAGACTTGTGCAATAGCATTTTGCTTTGCAAGCCAAGCTTTTCTATATGATGGCCAATATCGTTCACGGTCTATAACAGTTGCTTGAATGGACTTTATAGGCATTGTTGGCTTCGCCCTTATTTGTGTCAAAATCATGCCAGCAATATTGAAAGAACTCAATTTTGAGTGGTCACGTATAAGCCGCGTAGCAAGGCAAGTGTGAGGGCCGTTGTATCTTGTGATCTCCCAATAGCAACTATTTTCTTCAGGGTGGCCCTGATAAGCCATTCACATCCTTGGCCAAAGTTCTTGCATTTGCAGAAGTACGTTGTCGGTTCTGACTCTTTAATTTTGTAATTGGCTCCAATACGCAAGCAATAGCTTGCAACAACTTCTTCAACTGCATCCCTATTAGCAAAGTATTTTCCTATGTACAACTCATCACCTGCAAAATATTCATTATGCAAGTCTCCAAAATCATATGCACGCATCCCATCAACATCAAAGGTGCGCAAGAAAGCTAGTGGATCATCCAGTTGTGCATTTCCTTCGTCATTTGTATCAACAATTGAACCATAAATTATTATTCTAGTCAAAAGATTTGCAGTTCTGATACGCAAGATCCTCATCACGAGGCAAACATAGAACATACTTTGCATATCTGTCAATGTACATAATTAATTTAATATATAATTAATGCAAGTCATTTTAATACAATATATTTCCATTTTGGTTTAACTGACTTGACATTAAATTATAAACACTTAATTATATAATCCCAACAATTAAATATAATTACAATTACAATTATTATCATAGTTTATTTTGTAACTAACTTTATATAACAATACCTAAATCATCGTACGTTCCATCACATTCAGAAATGTCACTTTCGTGCTCGCTCCAGCTTCCATCGCCATCTTCCTCTACGAAGAACTCATCATCTGATAGTAATGGTGCTTCAGCGTCTTGCTGATGCACTTCGTTTGAACTTGGACCAGCACCTAAATCAACGTTCGCAGTAGATACTTCCTCGAAGTTCACATACAAATCAATGCAACTCAGATGTGTCTTATAATTTTTGTATAGATAAAACATCTGCTACACTTGAGCGTCATTTGATATCGTAACAGGTCGATATTTTACCAACCCATTCATGAAAGACACTAGAGTTTTATATCTTATTCTTTCCACACTCTTTTGAAAATGAAACAATATTACACCACACATCTGTGAATGACATGGACGGCCAAATTTCAATCAACTCTGAATCGTGTGGACTAATAACTAAACACCCTCAACATTATTCTTTTTAATCCAACCATTATAAAAAATATACGTAACAACACCTCCCCTATCCATTTTTTTGTATCAAAACAAAAACACAAACACCCTAAGAGAAATGAGAGGATCAACAAAAGAAGAATAGATATAAGAGAAGTGAGAGGATGAAAAAGAAAAGAATGAGAGAATGGTGAAGATGAAGAAGAATGAAAGATTAGTGAAGAGGAATGGGAAATTGGTGAATGGGAATGAGAGCCTCCACCTCCTTTTATAGTTGAACTCTGTGCATTTTCGTTCAGTCAAAATTTTGATTGATAGGAGTCTGAAATCACCACCACCTATAACTATTTCAGCATGCACTTTTCTGCCATGTCAATCCTGAAATCGCCATAAGGAGTGACAATTTCAACTCAATTTTTTTTTAAAAAAATTCAAAGTGCTGAAATCACTATAGGGAGTGGCGATTTCGACCCCATTTAAAAAAATAAAAATAAAATTCAGGATGCTAAAATTGCCACCCTTATAGCGATTTAAGCACTTTGAAGGGTGGCGATTTCGGCCCTATTTTAAAAAAATAAAAATAAAATTCAAGGTGCTAAAATCGTCACTCCTGTGACGATTTCAGTCCTATTTAAAAAAAAATCAAAGTGCTAAAATTAGCATACGTTAATAAATTATTTCCCTCGAGTATATTATAGATATTTGTTTACACTGAAAACATATATAGTAAAAAAAATCCGTATTTCGAAGCCGCTAATTTTGTCGTAGCTGTTTGCGGTTCTTGCGGGTTGAGGAAATTGATTTACGGCCGAGTTTTGTGTCGTGGAAGTCATGGTCACGGTGGAACCTTGCATCTGTAATACCTTAGAGGAGGGCTGAGAAAATATCCAATGAAGGGAAATTAATGTGTGTGGAAATGAATAAAACATTAAATTGGTTAATGCAATAGGCATCAACAATCAATTTTTTTTACTATTTTAATTTGTCAAAAATTTATTAAATTCATCTTTTAAATTAAGAAAATAAAAAAAATATTTTAATGAATTTATAAAATAATTTTAATGATTTTAAAATTTAAGAATAAAATTAATTGATGTCGCCTATTATAATAAATAATTTGATGATTTGTTCTTATAAAAATAATTCTTTTCTCCTTGACTATAGATTTCAGGCTGTTAATTATCACCTTGCTTGTCCCATTTGGATTTCTCAATATTGGTGTGTATCTAGGTTCCATGAACGTAACAGAAGAGGTCTAACCATTAGCGTTGACCATATGGATTTTTTATACATATCTATAAGATTATGCACAGAAAGAGCGATTGCATATGAAATCACTAGAATGGTGAGAAATGATGATACCACTTAATTATAGAATTAGTAATATCAATCTGAAGCCGCCACGAATTGTAAAAGCAACCGCCACTAAACATTTTTTTTTAGTGAAGTTACTTAAAAGAATATGCGAAAGCGAAAGTATTTCAGCGCTGATGTTTGTTACCTGTGTTGTTAATCTATTATGTGATATTTAGTGTATAAATTTTTGTATATACACGATTTTTTTATATATATGTGCAATCTTTTTTAAATACGAAATTAAATTAAATTAAATTTGTGACACATTAAAAAATGAAAAGTAGTTATCACGCACTCTACCTATCTCTCACCCACACTCTAAGCTATGGATTCACTCTCTTTTGTGCACAAACATTTTAAAGTATATGGACAAACTTTTGAATTGACATATAAAAAGTTTTCAATAACCAAAATAAAAAAAATATGACAAAAATGTAAACGAAAACGAAGACGAAGAAGAAAACTTTTGTGCTTATATGCACAAACTCTTAAATAATAATATACAAATTTTTTTATACACATGCGTAAACTTTTAAAAAATAAAAAATAACAAATATAATGAAAATGAAAACATTAGAATTCATATAGAATAAGATGGAAATGAAAAAAAAATATATGAAGAGAGATTTGGGAAGAAGAGAAAAAAAAATAAAGAGAAAAAGGAGAAGAGGCGTGTATTAAAAAAATCAAGTTGTGGGACAATTTATATATTTTAAGTTGTATGTATAACACTTCTCAAATATTTTCACCTGCCAAGATGAATCTGTTTGTTAATAAAAACAATTTTTGCACTCATTTCTCTGTTTCATTCCCCCAACCAAAAAGAGCTACTATTAAACAATAATCTATGACACATTACTCAAGTAGATCCTATCATTTTTGTGAATATTGTTGAACAATGAAGCTACATTAGTGAGTAAAATAACGCAATTTTTAACTCTTTGTATCTTTACTATTAATAAAAAGTCGACTGAGCATAACTAATTGTCTTCTCATCATAATTTTTTAGACCATTATATCCCTTTTCTCATCTAAAAAAACTCTATTTTAAGTTTTGATTTTTAATTTTTTTAAAATATTTTAACTTTTCTTAGCAATTCCACAAAGCAATAGTTCTGTGGCACCCGAACGGTACTTCCTCCTCCTATCAATATGATATGTACTCAGTTGAATCCATACTATTATAAAATGGATACAAAAAGTAATGGTTTTTTTTAATAAAAAAAACAATTGAAATAATCTTTATATTCTAAACTTATATTCATTAAATATTTTTTAAAATAAAATACAATTATCATTGTCACATCTCACTACTATTCATAAGCATATCAAGCACACTTAGTTTCTTCATGTTTTCTAGTTCATAATCACCCTTCCCATTCCTCCAATTTCTCCAATTGAGAGACAGTCACTGTTCACGGCCATGGTACTCACGCTCACCTTCTTCCATATATGTTGGCCACTTAGGTTGGCGCTTGTCAATAAATTCTCTAAAATTTAGAAATTATTCCATTAAAAAATAAAAAAAAATTAAAAATAAAAAAAACTGAAGAAATTGGGAATGAATACAGGGCACACATACAAAACTTGTTTGCAAGCGAAGTAGCATATGAGAAGAAGACCATTGAAATTGAAGTGGGCAGCAGGTTGAGAAGAATAGATCAGTTAAATTTTTGAGGGTCAAAGTACTGATACGCGGCGAAGTAGGTCTGAGCAACGGTGAGAAGCAGCAAGACGAAGGCCGCCAGAGCGGAGATAAAGGACCAGGGCGTATCAAAGTAAGTGTACTTGAAGCTGGCCCACTGCACGTGCCAGCTGTTCCTGTAATAGTCGTGAACCTCGTTGAACAGGCGCGAAAGGTAGCAGAGGTCCAAGTCAACCGCCACGTCCTTCCCGGCGTTGTTGACGAAGCTGGCCACCTCCCCTTCCGTCCCGAAGTGGTTCTCTACTATGTTCCGGTCGCACAGGTACTCCACGTCCCTGTATGTGTTTATGAGGCAGTCCAATAACGTGACGTAGGTCGTGAACTGCTTGGAGCACGCGCTGTAGCACTGCTCCAACGCCACGCAGTTGACAAGGAACGAGCTCATGAAGTCGTCCACGGTTATCGTCGGCATGTGGATCACGCCGTGTTTGAACGTCACGTGCAGGAAGCTCTCCGCTTCGTCCTTCCCCGGGCTCATCTTGATCCCCGCGCGCCGAAGCTTCGAGACGCAGTGGATCACGTGCGTGGGCGTCGCCACTCTTTTCGGGACGGCATCTTGTAGATCCTTGGGGATGAAGCTGGAGCGGACGAGGTCGAGCAGGTGCATCCCTTCGGTGTTGCTGTTACTGGCTATGAACTGGTCGGGCCTTTGGAGCGAGTTGTTGAAGAATTCCAACGCCAGAGTTGACAGCGTGGGCTGCTGAGCCGCTGGATTTGACAGTTGGAAGAGTCGCTGGAGGACGAAGAAGGGGATCTGGTTTTCGAGCTTGAGGAAGTCGCGATAGAAGAAGGGAAGTATCCACGACATGGTGACGAGGGGGTCGTTGGGTTCGAAGGGGACCAGACGGCTGACCTTTCGGAAGAGCTCGATGATGAAGCAGCCGTCGAGGAGGAGCATCTCGGCAAAGTCGTGGGAGTCGAGCTGGATTGTTTCTGAGTAGCACTCTCTGGCGTCGGATTCCAGAGGGGCGATGGATTGCAGAATGTTGTGTAGGGTTTGTTGGGTCCGGGAGAGGAGGGAGCGGAGGTAGCGCCACTTGTGCTCCTCGATCATGTTGAGGCGGGGCTGGCCGCGGTGGTAGGGGCCTATGGAGACTATGCGGGGCTGGTACGCTTTCCCGTTCGCATCTATGAGGCCCTGTGGGACCCTGAATATGCAGCAGCTCCTCTTTCCTGCCGCTTTCCTCAGAACCTTTGGGTCCTCCGAAAGCTTGGCCTCCATGGAAGCTAATTTATCTCTGTTTACCTTGTAGATGTCGATTACGTGGTGGTTGGCTTCTCCTCCCGCCATGGAATTGGCTGGCTGATTGACTTCTCAAGAGGTGCCTTCTTCCATCTGCTTACGTTTCCAAATAGTCTTGGTTTGATTTTTATTTGGTGGGGCAGCAACAAGATATATAGGCATTGAATGGCCGTGGTCCATGAAATTCCACGGCACAATTGTACCTGGCAATGTGGCGCAGATTTGAATTTTTCAACAACTTATATAGGTCCTACGAGCAGTTATTTAGTGTAAAATATTAAAGGGAATGACAAGTCCTTACGACGGTACTAGTTGCACCAGATGTGGTGATAATAATTGCTTATCCTTATGTTGGAGGCATAGAATACCAACATCCGCGACGCCCCCAATTCAGAGATGCTTGTGCTTGAGAGCCCATTGCCACCAAATGTATGGGGCCTCGAGTTAAGTTGAATCCTTTTGGGCCTTGTGACTTGTGAGTCACAAACCATGAGTTTTTTATAAACTAAACCAAACATGCCAACTAGTTTTGACAATTCATCAGAAGGCTTGATCGGCAGTAACTGCTTTTGCTTCTAGGTTAGGTCTCCTAGACATTTGTCTAATTTTTTTTCACAATATGTTTTGTGTGATCACGAAATTTGCTTTGCCATAACCCAAATGGGTAACTACTTCATTGTCGCAGAAGATCAGTTACATAGGTTTCTCAAGTGAAATGAAATTGTCAGCTTGTTGAAGGAAGGAACGAATTAGGACGCTAAATGGGATCAATGGTAATTGTTAGGGTGCCAAAAATGTTGCGACGCGACAGGAAGGCTTGGTAGGTGATAGAGGCAAGTAATAGTAATATAGGTAACCGTCAAAAAAGGATATTGGTGACGTAAATACCAACAATATTAGTGACATGAAGGTCGCTAAGGTCGACTGTAATTTAATAAGTTAGTAGCGACAAAAAGAGTCGGGGCGACAATAAATGATTGGCGACAGAAATCAATCTTAGACTCAGAGGTGATATGTATCATGGTCGCTAGCTAGAGTCATGGAAATATGTCAACAATACTAGCGACTAAAGAGTCAGATGGTAAACTTAGACTGTCGCGAATGTGAAAAGTCATCTAAAATGATGATGGTCGCATTAGAATAACAATGGTTATATATGATGAAAAGTCATCTAATGCGACGTGATTTGAGACTTGGCGAGAGAAATATGATACAATTCAAAAATAATCTTTTGGGAGGGAATGGTTAATAGGAATTTCTAGATATGAAGATAACTTCCCATCTAACGTGGCGCACAAAAGGTAATAACTACCTATCTTCAGAGGCTTGACACGCACACTAAGGATACGTGACGAGCAAACCTGCTGCACGTACGTGTCACACATGTAGGTGTAACTGGTCCGGATTTCTCGGACCACAACGGGCCAAATAGTAACTATCGCCAGAATGGGAAAACGACTGTTAAGAGCCCTGAAACTCTATAAATAGAGGACTCGGGGACGAATCAAGGGGTAGTTCATTGATTTACCAAATATTAACATAAGTCCCCAGTTGGCTATTAGCAGTACGTGGAAATCCAATGTATGCCACCTCCCTTTACCTTTTCTGCATTTATTTTTTGTTTCAGTGGGAGTAGTTCTTAGCTATAGTCCTTTACTGCTTCTCTTCTATTACTTGCACTTTAATCCTTTGCTTTTGCAAGGATATTGTAACTCAAATTCACTCTTAAGGGATCATTAATAAAATTATTTTCATTTCACTTCTCCACTTGTTTTGCTCCAAATTCATGCCCATGTTATTTACCTAAAACTCATAATTGCTTATCCTGCCTTTAAAATAATCTTTTGTGTTTGTGTTAAGTAATTTCCTAAAATTATTTCGTGGAAAACAGGAATCAACCAACCATTGCCCGTTGAGCAGTATTCTACTTTTGCAGACATTTAAACATACCAGTCCATACCAGACAATTTATAATAATTCAATAGGCCCAAAATGAAGGCTACAACTATTGGTTCTAGTAGAGTCCAAACAATGGACCCCTAGCAGAATGTGCCAACTTTCAAGTTTAATTAATTGGGTTAGACTGAGAGTGCCCCAACCCAATAGCACAACGAGCTTCCCCCGAAGCTAAAATATGTCCAGGATTACAAAATTGTTGCGAACGAAAGTGATTTGTCACTGGTAAAAGCAAAGCATAAGCAGAGAAGCCAGCAAACGTAATTAACACAGGTTGGAAAAGGGAAAAGTAAGAACCACAAACCATTATGCAAATTTTGACAAGACAAGTCGTTTCCATTAGACAAATAAAGAGCATTGGAAAAGAAAAGAACACCAATTTTTAGACCGATTAGTCGTTGTCAAATTGATCCTTCTTTGAGATGGTCCTCAAGAAGATTCTCCGCCGACAACTACAATTCCTTCAGTTTATTTTTGTATTTTTTATTTTTATTTTGGCAACTGCAATTCCTTCTTTGATCCTCGGTGGCCCCAACTCTTCTAAGAGCAATATCAGCTGTTAATAAAAAAAATAAAATCGGTTGTACTACCTCATAGGATACTCTTTGGATGGATGGCGTCACTTAAATATTTGTGAAGACAAATCTCTCGATTGATTTAAATCTTTTTTAAGATATCTTATAAAGTGGTAAACTTAACATTTTTCCGCTCTTAACGATGCCCGCAAGATCAAGAAGTGCAAAACTTATAACAGGTAGTATTTAATTAAGAAAGATGACTTGTATAGCATCCCCACCAGCCAGCTACATACACGAGTGATGTACATACCCAGATTAATTATCTCTTCTGGGGTCACTTCTTTCTATCATTTCATTTTAAATCTAACTAGCCTAATCCAATACGTTGCAAGTCAGACTATACTCTCACTACTCTCCTAGAGAAAAAAAGATGAATCATTCATAATTTCCCTCAGCAAAATTTTAGCCCCCCCCCCCTTCCCACACTAACAATATTCCAGCTCCTCTGAAAACTCCTCCAATAGGAACCCAAAGATAGAAAGCTCAAGCTCCCCAGCCATGTCCCTAGCCTGCTCCCCATTCTTCTTCCACCCACTTTCTTCCCTGGAGAAGTCCTCTTCTATCATCATATCTATTGTGTTGGCCTCCACTTCCTTCCACAACTCCAGCCTCTTGCACACCCTTCCCACCACCGTTTCCCTGTCCTCCTCCGAGGAACAGAGCTCCCTGTCTTCCTCCGCAGTGAGATCAGAGACAAGTTTCTTGAGCCCTTCTGGGATTTGTACCCTGTCATTATGGACGCTCGACCGGCGCAGCGCCTCGAAAACTAGTTCTCTAAAGCCATTCTCTTCGCGCGACGATGACTCGCTGCCCTCGTCTTCAAAATCATCCTCATCCATGAATGATGTTTCGTCCTCTTCTTCTTGACCCAGCATTGTTTTGTCGAGCTCTATCGGGTCGAGCCCCGCGAGTTTCTCGAATCTGCGAAGCTTGTACAGCAGCTGCTGCTTTGCTCCTGCAAAAATTGATGCCGAAAACAGCGTTACATCTTTGTTTAATTCCATGGATTTAATGATATTGTTATCCAAACAAAAACATTGCAAACATTAACACAGGTTCTTTAAAAGACAATAAGTACAAGATGTTGTGCATTAAGGTTCAGAAGCTATTAGAGGGAAATTTAAGATGTGCACAGACTGATCTTGAAGTACTACTTTTGAAATAAATCAATTGGTTACTAAAATGCAAGGGGGCTCATAATTAATTAATGGGTTCCACCACTTGGTCCACCTAGTCAAAGTGAAAAATGATGAGTAAGTAAGAGTTCTCAACAACCACCACCACTTTATTATGAAACTCGAAAAAGAGTTGTAGATAGTTCAAATGTTTATGCAGCACATTAAATTGAAGTATCCCAATTAGGGACACTATCTCCTAACATGAGAAATTGTGGGTCACGCTCGAATTTATTAACAAAAAAGAATGGCAGGCATTGTCTAGTCTAGTTGTAAAAACCAAGCCCACATTGAATGGGAAATGCCGTTTGGATGCTGAGCAATTGCAATCTTTTGTATGGAACCCACAGAGATAGCACGGTTTCAAAACACTCACATCAGATATAGTATTAGCAATTAGAGCACCCCTCTCCTCCTCATTTTTGTGCAACAGACAAGGAACTTTGAAGAAGCGTGTACGACGGGGCGTTGGAGGAAAACGACAACACAACAAAAACAAGGAATGGTACAAAACAAAGAATAAATAAAAAAAATTGTGAACATACTCTGCACAATTGCATAGCTGCACTCCAAATCAAAGCCACCCTCCTCTTCGTCTTCGTCTTCCTCCTCCTCCTCCTCCTCCTCCTCGTTTTCGTGCCCTTGGTCGTCGAAGGATGGGTCTAGGACGGACACGGGGCTGCACCGTTCCTTATCTTCCTCCTCTTCTTCTTCTTCTTCCCCTGATTGGAATTTGTTGAGGCTGTCTCCACCGTTGCTTTCTTTGTCCTATTGATACAAATAAAAATGATTCATTAGGATAATGGTCCTAACTCCTAATTGAGACACTTAATATATAATTTCATTAAATGATTACTTGCAATTTCAAATGGATTAAGACTCAACACCGGCTTCGTCGTCGTCGTCGTCATTATTAATATTATTATTATTTGCATTAATTCTATTGACTCATCTTGGCAATTCACACAAGAATACAAAGGCGAAACTATTTGTTTAGAAAATCGAATGTCGGGATCTAATGAAAGCAAACGAGAGAACAAACAAAAAACACAATTTGTCATCTTTTTAAGAAAGTAATTTACCGAAAAATCCATTAGAAAAGGAGAAAAGGTTTTGCCTGTGATAGAAACGCGTGTGGAAGAAAACAGTCATGAAAACCGATAGAAATTGACATAAGTGACCCCCCAGGGGGCCTCATCTTCAACAATTTACGGAAAGCACGGGAGGGTATGATGGTCACTGAGCGGCGACATTCCGGCCAAATTTGCAGACCGACAAATTACATTATACCACTTAATAATCGAGTTAACTCAGGCAGCTGAGTTGAACCGAGTCGGAAAAAAAAAATGGAGTTAGAATTATCTTGTGACTTATGGAAATAGTATGTGAGAATGATTGAATTTTTGTAAATTTGAACACTTCCATTTTCATAACATAGCATATATAGGGAAGGACTCCAACAATAAATGTGAAAACTTACTCACTCTTAAAATGATTACGTTACTATAATATGAGAAGAGAGTGGCAAACCTGTGTTAACGGAGAAGGTAGGTCCGGCGTGTTCCTCTGGAGAACGAAACGGAAGGGGCTGTCGCAGAATCCGTGGGCATCGGCGTGGTGGAGGCAGCAAGGGCAGTCTGGTCCGTGCTTGATCTGATCGGTGACGAAATGAATAATCTGGTGAGAGTGGGTACAGCTGCAACTACTAGTGGAAGTTTCTAGAGACTTATCCTCCTCTTCGTTGCTCTCCGACCATACCGCACTGCTGGACCTTCCGTTGCGAGAGCACCCAAAGCCCACATTGGTTTGGTGGCCGACCTCTATTTCCTTGTTGCGGTTCTTTAGTTTTTTAAACAGAGAGCCGAGCAGCCCGAATCCTTTGGTGTGGGCTTTTGTTTTTGAGTGTTTTTGGATCCTGAGAGCGGTTTCGAGGAGGAGGAGGTGGGGGCTTTTGGCCGGGGAGGATTTGGTGAGATTCTGTGGCGTGGCGGTTTGGATGGAGAAGAGGCATGCGTTCCTGCACAGATTTACAGGGAAGTGCTTCTTCAGCTGGAGTGAGGGACGCTTCTTCATCTGCCTCCGCCTATCCGAGATGTACTTGTTTAGAAGGAACGGTTCTTGCTCCTCCCTCAGCAGCTCGTGCAAGTGCTTCTGTGCCATCATCACAAGAGAGACAGAGAGACAGAGGAGAGGGGAGGAGACTTCCTGTTTTAAATCCAAGTTTGTGAAAACTGGTTGTTGGTGCTCATGAACGAATTATTAGCTTATTAAAAGAACGCCGGGTGCATAAAATATAATTTAAAAACTTGTCTGCCAATTTGTAGCTTTGTGTCCTACTCCCTCACCCTCACAATATATATATATATATATATTCAAAAAATGATAATTGGACATATAAACATATCAATATTCCTTGTTTACAATATTAATATACCATCACAATATTAATATGAACATAATTATATTCACACTCAAATAAGTATAAAGTAGATTTTATAACTCAAAATTATGGAAAATAATTTTCATCTAACCATTTTATATATACATATATACTATTAGGGACTGACTGTATACGGGAGGAGGCAGCTAGGGGTGCTTCTGTCATCTCCAGGGACCAAAAACACAATACTCCTAATACACTCAATAACACGTACATTAATGCTCTTGTATGTAGCCTTGCAGTAGTGGCTGGGAAGGGATCGTATGCACCAATGCCTATTTATTTTTATTTTTATTTTTTATTATTATTATTATTAGTATAACGTTACACCTATGGTTACTATAATATATCACTATTATTACGATGCGGTTATTGGGAAACAGGGATGGATGCATAGAATAGGTAGCCCCCCCTTCCCTCGCAACAGTATTGTTAGTACTTGATGAGTGAAACCCCTGGTGCGGCCTGCAGCATCTTTTGTCCCAACTCTCGGACCCAATGGCCAAGTTTCCACGTAGCTACCTCTCACATGATATAATTGAGGAACCTGCAACCGGTTACTTTTAACTTCGTCCCTGCTGTTATTCTAATTTGCATATATGTTACACTCCCCACCAACAATCCATATCTCTCTCGTGTCTAGTACTTGTTTTTTTCGTAATAAATAAATAAATAAATATTCATCTCTTAATGATTTTCCATTAATTCCCTGCTCTATTTGTGCCAAAAGCCCATTGGTGCAACTGCAAATCATGTTTAAAATGTTACTTTTAATTTTTATTGTGATTAACATTTGTGGGGATGTCTATAGTTTAATCGGCGCTGCATATTTGACTGGTATCAAACACTGCACATGTGGAGATGTCTCTATTATTCAAATAAATTTCTTTATCTTGCCACCTCTATTTCCCTATTTACCAACTGATCTAATATATGAAACTCACACATCAACGTCACGTTCTATTAATTGCATATATAGATGCCCATTATGTATGAAAGTAAAGAAAAATGACATTAACTTCATTATCCCATTCCTTTGAACAAGTTATTTCAGCCACATGTAAACAATTTTCTAACCCTATGAATGAAAGGCGATCTCTTTCACTAACAACGGTAAAAAAATTAATAAATGAAAAAATAATACTTTCAATTTAAATTTTAGTACCGCTCATAGTTTCAAATTGGATGAGTTTTATGCTAGTTCAACCAACACGTAACTAATGAAATTTGTTAAAATGCTTGTACATTTATAATATTATATATGAATAATTATAGCTAGAAGTCATTTATTTCATTACTTTTTAAGTAAATGCTTTTACTAGAAATTAAAGCTTACTTTTAAGTATAAGCTTTGGTTTTTTTTCTTTTGGTTTGGTAGACAATATAAGCTTTAATTTCTACTAATAAACATATTTACTTTGTAAGTACTTAAAAATAATATTTTCAAAGTCATTTTAAGATTAATTAAATTAAAATGTGCCAAACGATATATGTTTTAACATATTTTCTCATCAACCAGTATATCTAAATTTTTGAGAAAAAGATTATAAAAAATATAAAGATCAGAAATGATATATAGCTAGCCCTAAGAGATTGTCGACGAAATTGCACGACAAGTGTCATTGGACTGAATTTTCTATCATTTTTTCTCTTCCCCCTCTTTTTCTCGCAGAAAGAATGATTTATATTAGTTGTAACACTTTTTGTGCATATTCGTGCAAGAGGTTTATTAACATATATATAATTATTTAATTATGTTCATTTATTAATTTCAACTTTTGTAAGAAATTATTTTCAATAAGATTTATTGAACCATATAGCATTTCAGAAATATAAATCTTCATTATAACAAAGAGGGTAGCACATACTCAATCACATTAATATCATTGTAAGGTACCACCCAGCATTAGATAAATAAACACACACATTGAGACTGACAAAGCTGCCAATATATAACCGAAATATTTGATAGCCAAAAAATCTCGGATTACCTATTTTCTGCATGAAAACCACCGAGGTTGAGCAGTCATTATGGCACGCAATAATGCAACTGTTTGAATCAATGGAGTTACCAAAGCAAACCACCAAAATTCAGTTGACGGCAATTAAGTTTTCAACCTCCCGAAACTTTCCCCCCAATTTATTGTGGTGCAGTAATAATATAAAGATTTTGTTAGTACGTACTTTATAGCTCTTGTTAAAAAATTAAAAGTAATAAGATTTAAGTTATTTTAATATATTAAATGTATTAAAAAAATTTAAAATTTATATTTTTAATAAAATATTTTTATTTTAAATTTTTTAACAGAATAATTGTTAATTTTTTTTTTCGTAATACAATATTAGTGATAATGAAAAAATAAATATCGTGACAAGAAGTATTGGGAGACGAGACAATGGGTAGTGGCACTTGAGTCTAGAGGCCAAACACATCCATAAAGGAAAACGACAAAATAACAGCGGTTCAATGGTGTAAGAAGGAGAGGTATAGCGGATAACCGGATCTTGACCCTCACAGTCAAATTATTATTACTTTTTTCTTACTATGTATCTTTTCCACATTTGATATTCATCGTAATCTTTTTATTAGTTTCTACGTTAAATCGTGGCTGGACCTTGGATATTGGATCCCCCCCTATTAGCTTTTGAGAGCGTACTGCGGATCCTGCGTTATCATAATTTCCTTATTCCAATTTGAGCCCTCGTTGGGTCCTTTTCTATTTCCACTTACTGCACCTTTAATTTAAATTTCAAAAATTTTTATATGCCACTAGTTGGGGTTTTGTTTATATATACACGTATATAGTGGTAAGTTTTCTTCAGACTTTGAGGATTATCAAGTGTACCACATTTCTATATCTACGTTTTTTGCACTGTAACAACAAAAACAATACACAGGGATTGTCTCGCCTAGGAAGGAGTGACGCGTGACCCACTTGATTTTACGGTTTCAGGATCTTTGCTCACTTTTTGTGTAAAGTGAATGGGTTCCAACTTTCAAACTCCAGTTTTTATTTTTACCTTTTTTCTTTTACTATTTTTCAAAAGAGAGAAAGAATGTCTTGTCCCTGTGGTGTGGGTTTGAGTTTTTGACGTACAAGTCCTCACCGCACGCTTGCACTCAATCCAAACCAGGTCAATTTTTACTATATATTAAATTCATTTTGTGTGATACATCATGACCATTCATTTTGTATTTATGGTCGAATGATATTGAGATGAGACTCACTTTTTGTTAAATTTTATATAATAATAAATAGAATATGAATAAATATAGTATCTAAAAATAACATATTTAGTATATATATTTGGAGTCATTTCTCACAAAAACATGGCTCTTTCTAGCACCATGAGTCAGCAGGTACCAGCGTATGTGTATGTAACTATGTTATTGTCTCACTTCACAGCTTTTTATTTCTTAAATTCTAGCTGTTCAAGACAATTAGGAGGGAAACAAAATAGCACGGTCTACGCAACCATAAAAAAAACATATTAAAAATTTAAATAGTACAAATTGCAACCAAAAAAAAAAAAACAAATATGGAACTTTATAGTTGTTGGTTGATGCATGCAGCCAGGTAAATCAATACTAATTGACCAATATTAGGTTCAATATGAATATGGAATAATTAGCTAGCTAGGCAAATTAACTTGTTATATTATTTACCGCACATATCGAGCAATGTGTTTGCAAAACGATGTGTTAACTAGTGAACTTATTATAGTTGAATTCAAAACCAAAACCTTGACCTTACTCCTTTTTTGTTTCCCTTACAAAATTATAATTAATCTACCCTGTGTGTAATTAACATTTGTTTTCTTTTTTGTTTGTACAGTACGTGGATTTGGTTTCCGTGTAATAGAACCTTATTTTAATCTTAATTATATAAACAGAAACATGCAGTACTAAACTACTTCGCCAAAATGTGGTGTGTATATATATATATATGGTTACAGCATAAGATACAAAAGCATAGATTAACCGAGAAATAACAAATCGCATGCACGCCCATTTTCTGGCTATTGGCCCCCAAAATAGTGAAAATCGAGTTAATCCTTTGTTTGTGTCACTATTGTACAAATCTACCCCTCATTTTGTCTTACTATTAATTTAATTCACACTCACTTCCATATGTCGGGCATAACCAATTTTAATAATCCATCCACGCAGCACGTAGTAGTATAATTACAACAGATTAAATAACAAACAAGGTTTTCTGTTTGCACGTTTTCTTTATCCTGAAAGCTAAATTTGGTAAAGAAAAGGTGACCTGATGAGAGAATCTTGGGCCATCCGTCTGTCTTTGTTGTCCTAATATGATTTTTCTAATTAGTGGGTAATTTAAATCGTCCACCTGTAAACGCATGCCAAAGTGGTTTAGCACTTTCTCAAGCCAATCATTATTTGTCTTATTTGTTTTAATTTCTTCGTATTCTCAGAATCCTTTTGCCTGCCTTCATAACCACATCTTTCGTGCTGGAAAGTGCTACAATAATTGGCTTTGAGATTGAATTTAGAATTATGGCGATGATGATGATTCATCAATTCGCAAGATTCTAACTAATCCATTAATGTTTGATCTCACTGATTAATAACGTACTCTAGCAAAATTTATAGTTCGAGTATTGGTAAAGGAAAAAAGGCATAGAATACAGGTTCTCCCATACACAGCACCAATTATTTAGAAGGTTAAGCGACAATTGATTATTCGTGTTTTATACTCCCAAAACGCAGAGGAGAGCCCCAAAAGTGTTCTAACATACAGAACAGAACAAAGACTAGGCAGTGTCACCTTTTAATATCTGTCTTGTTATTTATTTTTTAAACACAAAATTAATTAAAGTGGATCGGCCAATTAAAAAGTCTAATCGATCAGAAGATTATATAGTCAAGTGTCTCAGGTCTTATGAGAGCAAGGCTGGCATATAAATTGGAACATAGACAGACGATAAATTGAGCAAGGTTGTCTTCTTTCGTCTCAAAGATGAAACAAGAGATTTCTGCATCCACTTCTACTATGTTTGATTTTTTTTAGATGTTCAAAATCGATTTCACTTCTTCTTAGAGTTGGGACCAATTTTAGCTACTTTGATTTACTTCATTTTATGATTGTTTACCCAACTTGATCTATTGCATCCCACTTTTTAACAGAAAGCGCAAGCATCCATAATGATGGCCACCACTTACGCCAAAATTACTTTCATATAGCTAAAAAACCAAGCTAAAATTATTATGTTTATGAATTATTGTTTTAATTCAACTTCAGGCTGGGTCAAGTTTAAGGTAATTCCTCCTTGTTAATGGGAGAGAACATTGGAACTTTCAACCGGCGAAGTAGCTTATGGATGGCATGGAAAGCGACGTGCGAGACCTTGTGGTCTTGATTTATATATACACGCACTTTTCGAAAGATGGGGGGATTGGAATTCTCGAAGAAAACGATTATTTTGGCATCGTACGTACGAAATCAAAAATAAAAAAT
Organism: Nissolia schottii; assembly: GCA_003254905.1. Classification (NCBI taxonomy): domain Eukaryota; kingdom Viridiplantae; phylum Streptophyta; class Magnoliopsida; order Fabales; family Fabaceae; genus Nissolia; species Nissolia schottii. Next base: position 72,962 of record QANU01111459.1, read on the forward strand.
CCATAGTTGTTTTTCGGTTGACAAATTCGTAGAATTAAGAGTTAGATTTCTGTATACACAGAGAAACAATTCATGCAAAGAAACTATATGTGATCTAGGTTCTGACATATTTGGATCAGGTTGAATTAGAGATTATTTTCATCCCTAAATCTCAACCATCCAAAAGAAATATAAGGTTGAGATGGTATTCAAAAAATTAATCACACAATAAATTAAAATTACATTTTAATAATATTTATACTTAATTTACTAATTTATCTCTATACCATGTTTTAATTTTCTTATCCATGCCACTATTCTTAAATCTTCGTCCACCACCCTCCACCTGCACTGCCGTCGACTTCAAAGCACCACCCCCACAAGTGGTGTTATCTAAACGAGTCCTTAGACTTATTTCTCCATGCTATAAAGGTCACCGTCACACCCTCTCATAACCACGCCTTCTCCAATCACCATTAGCCCCCTTGCACGACCCACTTGCCGCCACCACCCTGCATGGCCCCAAAAACCCGCGTCCTGCGCCTCCTCAATCCACGTCTATGTTGTTGTCGTACCATTTCGCCATGGATGTCACGTTGATTCACGGCGCTGCAAACGGTGGTGGTTGCCCCAAGACCACGTTGCTTAAAGCGCGAAGAACATGTCATGAGCTTGGAAAGGAGTGACGGATGGGGAAAAAACAAAGAGAGGATAAAAATGTAATTTTGTTTAATATTTTTATTATAATATTATAAGGACCAATTTAGCCGCTAACTTAACATGGACAGGTTAGCAAGCTTCATGTGATCTGTGATCTTTAGATCAAAAATACTTTATAAAGTGAAAATCTTTTAATTTTAAAGTAACTAAAGTGAGGAGATGTGTACCTTTATGCAATCCAATACCATAACTCTTGATACTCTAGCAATTGGAGGGGGGGATCAAGTTTATAGTGTAAGTTGTGATTTTTCATTTACCGATTCATGGAAATAATGATCTTGAAATTTATGATTATCACACTGTAAATGAGGTTAAGAATAGAAAACACATACCCGGATCCATATCGTGATTGGATGGAATTGACGATTCTTTTCCCCTCTCTTCCTTTGGTCCTTACAACCCCTTCTGATGGTGAAAAGAACGTTTTCTTTGACAGACCTCGAACCCTGATGATTTCTGAATTCTTTGGAATGCCTTGAATCCTTATTTTCCTTTGAGTAACGCCATCTTATTTAGAAGGGAGAGGGGAGGGTCGGTTTTACCAAAATACCCCCCACTAACTCAATAATCTTTTATATTATTAATTGACATCATCTTAATCTCCTTTTATTAGAGTTAGCACTACTATTAGTTACATGGACCGTATTATCATGAGATTATAAAATAATCTTACAATCTCCCACTTGGTCCATGTGACGACTTGAAGATCCAATAATTATAAGCGCGCACTTTACATTGGAAAACTCAAGTCATCATCTTTCATTGAATTGAGCTGGTTGAATCATGGCGGTCAATGTCAATTAAAACGAGATGTTTTCTTCCATGTATCACAAACAACACAACCCAAAGAACTTTAATCAAGGCATATTATGGCCTTTGACTTTAATGTCCATAACATGTTATTACACAGAACAATACATGTACATAATATGATGTGAATAACAAATAAATAAAGTAGAAACATAACTTTAACTGAATTCATAAGCATTATAACCATACGAACAAGATCCATACATATGTATACATATCAAGCTAACAATGACTTATCAATAATGTCCATACTTTTAACATGACCAGAAAACGTTTTGGGCAGCAACCCTTTGGTTAGCGGATCCGCTATCATTGATCCTGTACCAATATGCTCAATTGACACTTTCTGTTTCTGCACTTCTTTCTTAACTGACAAGTACTTTAAATCCTTGTGTTTTGCATCCTTGGAATACATGTCATTCTTCGAGAAGAAGACTGCTGCGAAATTGTCACAATAAATTCTTAGCGGCCTAGCTATGCTGTCGACAATGCTAAGCCCTAAGACAAAATTCCGCAACCATAATGCATGAACTGTGGCCACAAAGCATGCCACAAATTCAGCTTCCACAGTAAAAGTAGCGATGATAGACTCTTTCCCACTTTTCCATGAAACAACCCCTCTAGCTAGTAGAAGGACATAACCAAATGTGGATTTCCTGGAGTCTATACACCCTTCTGAATCTGAGTAGCCAACTTCTTCAAGGCTATTTGATTTTCTGTAAGTGAGCATGTAATCCTTGGTGCCTTGCAAGTACCTAAGGACCTTCTTTGCAGCTTTCCAGTGGTCTATATCGGGACTACTTTGATACTGGCTCAACATTTCATCAGCAAAAATTATCTGGTGGAGTGCATGTTTAAGCGTACATCAAGCTCCCAACCACAGAATCATAAGGGATACACTCCATTTCTTTACGTTCCAATTCATTTTTGGGACTTCGCACTTGGCTAAACTTATATATAGAGGTAGTTCAAATAGGTTGAATATATAAAGATGTCTTTGTATCTAAAAAGTGACAAATATACTCGAAAGTGTCAAGAATTATCTCTCTTAACACCTTTTATACTATAGTTCTTTAATTTTGACTTCAATTATAGATAATTTAAAAAATGAGAGTTGATAGTAAACATCAAATAATAAATCTTTTTGTCTTAAAAGATTTGATATCATATAGACTATCAAGTAAAGTCAATTAAAAAAGAAAAGGCTTAAATACGCTTGTAGTCCCTGTTAAATTAAAATATTTGTCTTTGGTCCCGATAAAATTTTTCGTTAAGATTTAGTCCCTAAAAAAAATTTTGTTTGTTTTTAATCTGTGCCATTAGTTGGAGATGATTCATGTTGACATTTCCATTACTTTTGTCACGTAGCACGCCACGTAGCAAACTCCATTAAACGGCCAAAAAACGCAAAACCACCCAGCCACCATTAAACCTAACTCGGTTTGTCAAAAAAAAACCAAAAAAAAAAAAATTTCCAACCCCATTTCTCTCTTCTCCCTTTAGAAAATATCTCTTCTTCATCGACGAATCCAAATCGGTAAGCGGTCCTTTGCCACAGAACCATCTAGAACCTCCCATTTCTTCTTTGCATTCTCCGAAACTCTCGGCACCGAGAAATTGCTACAGCTCTGCAAGATCGTGTCCAGGTCCTTCAGCAAACCCTCTTGCCCCTTCAATGCGATCGTTAACCCGTAGCTCAACAGATAGGAACTGTTCTCAACTTTCCGATGGCGATCCTGCTCTTCCTCGTCGGAATCGGAGCCAAAGGGAGTGCGAAAGGATAAGTAGCAGCGCGAGTCATCGATCTTGACAGCGGTCTTGTCCCTAATGAGCAGCCATTTTATCTCGTCGGCCACAAGGGTGTAGATGGCAACAACGCTATCACCCTATCAGAGGCGGACAACGGAGAAGTCGCAGCAAGCGAGCTCAACGTTGTATTCCTTGTCGATGAGGTTGAGGATAGCTCCAGGGATCTTGATGAGGACCTCTTCCGTGGCTGCTGGCGGAGCAGATGCTGACGAACCTGTTTCCATGATTAGGGTTTTCAAAAGCCATTGATGAGATGAACCATACAGTTCAAATCGAAGGTCGGGACTTTTGCACCTTGGCGGGTTCACACTACTATCAAAATTTCCCTATGCTGACCCTGGCGTAGGTCCACAGGGGCTTCCAAAACGCGCCCCTCATGTCGGTCTGTAACCTGTCGACCCTGGCGCAAGATAACATCTTGTTGACCCGAGGGACGTGGAAGGGGTGGACTCTCACATGTAGGTGGAAGGTGTCTTTCCCGGCGAGCTTGGACATGTACTTGTTGCAGGCGATCCAGACAACCTCCAGGGACTCGCTGGAGATGTTTTCTTTCTCCCAGGACACAAAGTGACCCCATTTCAGAGAAGGGAGAAGAGAGACTCGAGATTAGGGTTCTGAAGAGAGATTTTCTAAAGGGAGAAGAGAGAAATGGGGTTGGAATTTATTTATTTATTTATTTGACAAACCAGGTCGGATTTAATGGTGGACGGGTGGTTTTGGGTTTTTGGGCGGTTTAATGGAGTTTACCATGTGGCGTGCCACGTAGCAAAAGTAACGAATACATCAGTATGAACTGCCTCCAACTAACGGCATAGATTAAAAACAAACAATTTTTTTTTAAGAACTAAATCTTATCAAAAAAAAATTTATAAAAAATAAAGACAAACATTTTAATTTTACAAGAATTAAAAACATATTTAAGCCAAAAGAAAATTCCATAACGTCTCATCACTTTCAAATATTAGTTGTCCGTGCATGTAGTTTTACTAACCATTATTGAAGTTGTTGACGTTGCATATAATTAAATATATCTATACATGAATATCATCTTAAACGTGATGTCATTTATAAGAATAGAATATTTTACACGCAATAATGCAAAATCATCAAACGATAATTCTAGAGTATTATTGTTCTAGAAATAAAATAAAATATAATGTGATTGAAGGAAAATGGAAATAAATAAAACAGACATCAAATAAGTTAATTCTCAATTGAAAACTAGATTAACATCTAGTCTGCAGCAAAATTAAGAAAATGGTAACAACATTGCTAGATGAATTTGATGATGATTGTACTGGTCGTGGCTTGTTTGTTTCGGCCTTTGGCCCTTTTCTCACCACACCATTGGTGTTTTTGCCTTTTTGGTGAACCTTCAACTATCTAAAACAAAGAATCTTCAGCTACTCCCATGAGTGGCCAAGCGGGCAGCAATGTGGCATGTGTTGCCACAGTTATAACCATCTAATTATCATCATATGTCATATATATTTCATAATTTGAATGCACTGCAATGTTTTTATGGACGGTGTAATTGATGACCTTTTCTTATTGGTCACAAGTAGTGCACCGTCAAATTTACGAAGTTGACAATTTGTGATAAAGTTCAGCCTTGAAAGTAAAAGTATATGGCTGAAGTATTTTAGGATGTGAGCAAGTTAAGTGATAATTGGAATCTTTTTAATCCCCTTCAACATTCATCTCTACTAATTTTCTCTACACCTCTCCCCCCCCCCCTCTCTCTCTCTCTTTCCCACTCACTTTCCATTAAACCAAAACAGAGGATTAGTGTTTGCATGGTAATCATATGTAATAACATATTATTAATTAATTAAAAATATGAGTTAAATAAGTTTTTGGCCCATGATAAATCACAAATTTTTATTTTGCACCTTATTAAATTTTTATTTATTTATTTTAGTCTAAGACGTTAAGTTGCACAACTAAAAAGATGAGGTAGTAAACAAAAGTTAGATAAATTTTACTATAATTTGGTCAAATATAATCAAACAAAATTTTAAATGTTGTGATTAAATCAATTTGAACCATAAATTGGTTTGACCACGATTTAAACCTAGTTCGACCACGTTTCACTGATTTGACCATGGTAAAACTTTGTTTAACTATGTTAGACTAAATTACAATGTTATCCACCTAACTTTTGAATGAGTGCAAAATCAAAATTCCCGATATATTTTGAGAAAAAAGTTATTTTACCCTAAAAATATTTAAGTTTTGAAGTTCCAACAAATTACATAAAATAAAATTTGTCAATTAATCTTGTAAATATCTTATACTCACACTACAGTTAATTTGAATTGATCTCATTTATATATTAACATCAATCATGCATTCAAATATCAAAAAAGAAACCAATCATGTATTCACTTCATAAAAAAAAAAATTAGAAAAGAAAAACATCACTCAATTATCTAATCACGAAGGTCTAATTAAGAAAACGACAAAATAACAAGGACATATTATTAATATAAATTCATAATTCACCGTCAAACGTTACAGTTCCACGTAATGATGTAGCCAACCAATTAGGATCAGAGTCTATTTCCCACGTGTGCATCAACGGATGGACCACCTATAATTACTCTGACGTGGCACTCTTCTTCTCTAGTTAAGCGTCCCCCATGCTCCACTATTACTATTACACTCATAATAATAATAATAATAATAATAATAATACATTCACACATTCTCATTTGTTGTTTTCACAATAAAATCCTCAAATACAATCATGAAATAATACTTCATTGATTTGATTAGGAAATAATATTTATTTTTTAAGTATTCATGAGATTTTTTTTTTCTAACTAAAGGTATTTTCGATTTATGAAGTGTTGCTTCGATCCTCTTTTTCCTTCAGATATTGATTTCTAATTAAATATATCTAAGATTTTTTCATGAAGAATATCACAAATTATGTGTGGCACATGCATTTTAGCAAACAGTGGGGTAGCTTCGTCACAGCACAATTTCAACCTTTTTTTTGGTTATTTATGTAGTTCATACGCACCAAAATGCCCCACACGTCCTAGAATGGGAAATGGCATGGGTTTCGGTGTTATTTTATTTTATTTTATTTTTATTTTCTTAGTTCAATAAGTCAACATTTTATTCAACTCTAGATAATAATATAATATACACGGACTCCGAATGGTACAAAAGATGCATGAGACAACCGTATTATATATATTGACATAGGTTCCTCCCAGAGCAGACATGAAAATCTTTTCGACTTTTTTAAAAAAATCTTTTACCCAGTACTGAAGACGCACATTAAGGCCTTTTTCCAAGCCTTAGAATTTGGGAAAGAAAACGACGCCAAACAATATCAATCTATTCTATCTCTCAAATTAGAGAGGTTCTCTTTATGTAGCCATGGAATTGGTCTCGATTTTTATTTTAAGTTTTGGTTGATCAAAATATAAGATATGGAAATGGGCATGTAGACAAACTGCTATGTGGTTAATTAGATTTTATGATGTGTGTATTAATGGGTCCAATGTTAGAATATATATATATATATATATATATGAAAGTAATGTTGTGTTTGGGACCAATAATGAGGCATATGTCACATAGGAATGTTCCTCCATACTGCAACTAGATGCAGGGTTATGACTATATACGGAGACACCGCCGTTTTAAAACCAGTCCTGGTTGGCTCATGTTGTGATTCGTGATTTCTCTGTAGCAGAGTTGATTATATAATTTGGTGTTTGATAGAATCCGATGTTGGACATGATGAATCTTGTTAGTATTGTCATACGGAGGCTTCTTCCTGGATCCTAATTGCTATCAGATGCATATGATCAACTTAATCTCATTGCTGTTGTATTATTAATTAATTTCATTTTGTATCACTCGGATTGTGTAATTAATTCATGGGGTGGTTCGATACTCCAGCTTTCATACACGCGTCCGATAAAATCTTTCATACTTGTGAACGTGCTTTAAGAATATTACCACTAAAAAATATATAAAATCATTAAATTAACCCCTTTTTTTATTAACAATAAATTTTGAGAGATATGATTCTTAATATGGTATTAGAGTCACTACGATCAAGAGATACAAGCCAAAATAACTTTTACGTTAAATTACCTCTTTCCATAGGCTTAAAACAACTTTTGACAATGTGGTAGAGATGGTTTTTTACAATAAATCAAGCCTTTCATGACCTAGTGGCTTCTATGTCGGCCAATAATTTCTCAAATTTTCCTCACATTTTAGTCCAATTACACTTTTTTCTTCTTTAATGAACACGATACTGTTATAGTTCTAGCCTAACTTGTGGGAAGTGTGGCTGCCCTTGCTCCTTGGGCTTAGTCTATGTCTAAAATCTAAATAGCCTAAAAATTAAAATCTCCCCTATAATTCGGGATATTGGCATATGGCTCTGTTTTCCTTTTCTTTTGCCAACAGTTATAGTTTTTTCTTTGTCGTAGACATAGCTCTTACATAAGGTTTTTCTTTTGGGGGTTCAGAAGTTCTTTCAAGGACAAGGGTCTTTATGATTGGGCTCGTAGAATCCCATTAAATTTTATATAAAGTCCAAGTCTTACGGCGCATGCAACAATGGCGTGCCAAACTAGAGCCGAAGCCCGTAGCCCAAGGCAATGGGCCGAAAATATATAGGGTTGCGGTATTAGCTACACCCATAAAAGGAAACATTCTTTTTCTATCATTTTCTTCATAAATTCTAAAAATTTAAGAAACACATTAAAATTTGCATCTTACTTTTAAGAATTTTGTGAAAATAAGAGTAAAAACAATAAATTTTATGCTCTCAATACATCAATGTATTGAATATATTAAAAAACAAGACCTAACTTTAAATCTTTAATCAGTACCCTTTCTGCACGGATTAACAAAACATATTTTTCAACCATTAATATAGATCCACTTATTTAATGTTACTGTGATTGAATGTAAAGGTTTTTGTTTACTAAAATTATAAACGAAGGTAAGAGGACTTTAGAAGATATTTTCTTCGTTCACTTGTATACGTAATTGATATACATTTTAGACAAATGTATTTGGCATTTAAATAACTGACTCAAGTATGTATTAATTTATTCATAATGATCTATACAAGGGGATGGAGGATGGAGTAGTAAGAAGGAAGAATTTGTTCTGCGAGAATTAAGACCAAGAACATTTTAACTAACTAGTTTGCAAACGCAAGAGCAAAAGTTGCATGAGAATAAATTCTTGCTAAGTCGTAGATTATGTTAAATATGTTTTGACTACGTATAAAAAAGATTGTGTTTATTTAGATTACTCAAAGTATGGAATGTTTACTTAGAGGAAACTTTCCATTCTTGTTCCCAACTGATATTGCGTAAAGAAGTATAGCTTGATCCTTTTAAGCTTTGGAGTTCGGACGAAGGGGAACAATGCAAAACGTTGTACTAAAATGGTTCGTTCATGTCTTCGGGGGTTTCAAAATCAGTTTGGTAGACTTCCTACCTCAAAGGAAATGACAAGATTGACACCTAACTAAACAAAAGTAACGGGACATTAGGGTTACCATCATTTCAACATCAATCATTCAATAACATCATCGATTACAAATACAATGCGCAATTAATCCTTATCTCTTACTCGTCCAGAGATTGACTCCTCTATCTTTTCATTTTGGATTAGTGGAGATTTTAATGACTCGCCAAATCACATCCCTATTCATTTAGATAATTACAAATAATAATTAATATAATGAACATCTTTTGCATAATTTGAGCTAAACGTTTTTTTGTTTTTTTTATTTAATTTCTTTCGGGTCATAAGTTGGACCATTACTTTTGAGACCGGTCCTGATTTGTCAATTTCTTCTTTCGGCTAGGGTCCCGATTTTTCCTATTGCCACTTATAACCGCTGCCTCAAGTGTGTTCCCATTATTTGATTGTGATATTAAAGCTTTTTTCTCCTTTCTATAAAAATAAAATAAAATTTATAAGTTTATAATATTAGAAATTAGAGACAGTAATTTTTTTAAAAATTGCTTAACAAAACCCTAATATTATTTACCGTAATGTAAGTTACATTAGTGTGAGGCTCAGCGGCTGCTGCTGTAACCAAATTAGGAATACGGATAGAAAGTAAATTTGTACGAATTCCCAAACCCATTACAGGACAACACGTTTTCACTTAGGATGCTTTTTTTACAAGATTAAAAAAAAAGGAGGGAGGTACATGACAAGTGCACCAGTGCGAGTGGTTTCTTCGTTTGTGGTAATTAAAACGAAGCAATTTGGACATGTTCTACCTTTTTTTTTTTTCAAATATATACGGACATGTTTTAATTACTTTACCCGAGTACTACTATACCTGTACCCGAGCCCAATTAACCCGTCACACACACACACACTCTCTCTCTCTCTCTCACAATTTTTATAGCTCACATTTGATTTAAAATTTTATTTACTTATCATTTAATTAAATTAAAAAAATTATTAATTAATGTATATATAACTATGTCCTTATTTATTATAATTTTTTACTATTGTATTAATTACATTATAATATTTCATAAAGATAATTTAGTTTAAACATTTAATATTTTCTTTAATTATGTGCAAATTGTTGGCATGGTTTGTTGAGACTAAATACTAAGGACAAACTTAGTGCTTGTAACATCACTCGTTTGAATGATTTGGGTTGTGTACTATGCAATTTTGATGAAGAATAAGTTGATCACCAATATTCTAGGTGCAGTTTCACTCAAGAGATTTGTTCCATTTGGAAAGAAAGATGGAATGCGGTTTGGGTGCTGCCTAGAAATGAAAAACAAATTTTTGAAGCTTGGACAAATGTTAGTGTTGAATGGTGGATTGCCTTTTTCGTCTATGATTAGATTATATGGCGCGCAAGGAACAAGTTGTTAACTCGGCTAATTTTTGGCTTAAGCAGCAAAGGAACCTTTGCTCTGTTCAGTAATATTTCATCCTTCTATTATCCTCAATGTGGGCTATGAAATCTATTGAGAAAGCTTTTGAATTTACTGTATGTTTACTATAAGTGGTTGGCGGCTTTATATGCACTACCTTTGTTTCATGGTGTGAGGAGTGCTAGGTGATTCCTATGATATATGTTGCACTAGATTCTTTTGTAGTCTTTTACCTGTATCAAGTGAGCTAGATATGCAGGCTATTTTTGGTTATCAGAGAGTAGATGGCAGATAGTATTGTGTATTGTTTCTTTAAGTTCTGTTTTAGGGCTGTGTGGCAACCCCACTGGGGTGCACCTATGTGTGCATTTTGTAATATTGAGAAAAAAAATTACTTTTTTAACTTGTGTGCTTTAAAAACATATAAAAGTGAATCGACAAAATATCAAATTATGAGCTCACAAAATCACTAGACATTGAGGCCGATGCTCTCCTCCTGCAATTTCATTATTCTCGAGGAGAGTGATCGAAGCATTTGCATTTAACCACGTTTAAAATTTACTAACGTTCCCATCTCATTTCATTTGAGTCACTTTTTTCAAAATTCTACAAGGCTGACAAAATCCTGATCTTGCATCAGATGCAAAAATGTGCGCGCTAAATTAATGTAGGCACGAGATTGCAAATTAATGTCCCAATCACAACACAATAAAGTCCATGGTTTAAAAGAAAATACGAAATACTATGGAATACTGATCATGGAAAACAAACTCCAAGAGTAAATGACTAGCTCTGAATCATAAATCTGAAGAGTTTTGCATCACAGATGATAGGGTCTGCACCGTGGGAAGTGTATAATGTTGCGCTCAAATAATACTGATAGATCATTTTTAAAAGGAAAATCACAGCAAGGTATTGTTGGAACCATCTTCCGTGGGGACAAATTCAAATTACATCAATAAATTAAATAAGGAGAACAAAGCAGAGGAAAGGTGATAAAAAAAAATTGACAACAAATTGCAATCATTTAGTTACAAGCCTGTTTGTAGGGTATAAACCCTCCTAAATTAGCTAAATGTCCCACCAAATGCAAAGTTAAACAAACATTTTAACACCACAAGATTACACAAGCACAAGACACTCCATACACATAAAAATATACTATGTTATCTTTTAATATACCACACAAAAGCCTAATCAGAGTCATCATTTTGCAGTTTTGGCTAAATCATTGCATGGAATCTATGTTCTTACTCAGCTCCTCCAGCTTTTTCATCCTCAATCTTTCACTTTCGCTCACCAGCTGACCAAATTATGGAACAAACATCAACAAAAGAAAATACCCCATTTTTCAGAGCAAGGAAAGTAATGTTACTCAAACAATTTCATAATCACAATAATTAGGGAATGTGAGAACTAACCTCCATTAACTTGGTGATTAGCTGTACTTTTTCCCTGTTCTTTTCATTAAAAGCTTCAAGGGCGTCTTTGTATTCTTTCTCCTGCAACATATCAAAACCCCAATTTCAGATATGTGACATAATACAGCAGTTTATACATCATTATAATTCAATTAAAGTTAATTAAGCTCCTCACCTTTTTCTGGCAGGTATGGCCAAGTGGCTTTAATTCTTTGTTAACGGAATCAATCCTTTTGCGGACAAGTGCAACTTCCTTCCTCATTGGATCCGCGAGGGCTTCAAGCTCCTGGTATTCCTCAAATAGGATCAAGTTTTGAAATCACATATCATCAATACGCGTGTACATAAATAACCAAAATCGATCACACACACGTATGTATAACACCTTCAGCCAGAACAATGGTAACATGTTTGCTTTAAAAGCCAAGCTCTATCCTTATGTGAAACTTGGCATATGGCTCTTAAAACAACAGAAATAGGGAATAACTTGGGGCAAAGAAATTTTATAAGGCAATTATATGGACTATTTGGTTCATTTGTAGCCTGATACTACTCTCTTACAAGAAGAACATATAATAATAATAATTTAAAAATAAAAAAAAAAAAANAGGCGAAAGTTGCTTCAATCGGGAATTTCTGGACTCAATAAACCCCCAACACAGCTTCGTTAACCCTCCCCCCTCTTTAAATAATAATAATAATAATAATTCTTTTTTTCCCCATAAAAGGGTGTCAGAATTTCAGAAATAAAATTGAGCAGATGAGTAAAATAATGGTTGCATACAAAGAAGTGATGAAGATGAGAGAGAGAGAGAGAGAGGGAGGGGTGGGAGGGATTTATACCTCACGAATGGTGGCGAGGCGCTTGGTTTCTTCCTCGACCCGACCGAGGTGGAGCTGGACCTTGTCGCGGACCTCCATCTTCTTCCTCTCAATCTCTTCCTCTTTTGCTCTGAAGGTGGAGAGGGCGGACCTCGACATCTCCTCATCTTCCTTTGACAGCTGGCTGCTGAAGCTCAGGCTCCCCGAGTTCTGCACTACCAGCTGGTTGTTGCTGTTGCTGTTGCTCTGCTGCTGCGTCTCACTCTGCATCCTTCTCTAACAACGCCTTTCCCTTCTTCTTCTTTCTTCTTTCTTCTTCCTTCTTCAGCGCTCTTCCTCGAAACACCTCTCTCTCTCTCTCTGTGTGTCTGTCTTTGCTTGCTCTCTTTTTTGCTTTCTCTTTTCTTTTGGGGGGTTGTGTGGCTTTTGTTTGTTTGGGGGTTGAAATGATGATGATGATGAGGCTCTCTCTCCTGTTGCGAGTGAGTGAGTGAGCCACCCTTCTCCTTATTACTACCTATGTTATCAGAAACGGCACAACAGGTTGCCCCTCTCTCTCTCCAAGGCCGTTTTTTCCTTGCAATTCGTCAAGCTGGCTCACTTCCCCCCTTTGCCCCTTTATGGACCCAACCTATTACTTTCCTACCTATTTTAAATAATAATAATAAACATAACTAATTAATAATTAATTTAGAATGACCAAAGTAGAATGAGTTCAACAAAAAATCACAGCCTGTTGCCGTAGTTCAATGCTGCCCCACATCACAGATTCAAATATTCCTCTATTTAATTTTATTTCTCACTATCTTCGTTCCTGTTTTAAAACTTAACGAAGAGGGTCCAAAAGTGACTAGTTTAAGTGACATTTTTTTTTATACATTGTCAAGAGAAAGAGCAAAAAAGAAATAACATACAATTAATTATTTCTATTTCAAATATTGATATAGAATGAAATGATATATGATCATGTAATTTGTGTGTTTAAGTGTGGAATAGAATATTTCGTTTAATTCAGGTGCGAGTTTAGGGCAGTAAAATTAAGGCAAACCATCAAATGCGAGGTCCTATTTGGTCTTACTCAACTAATAACAAAAGTAATCTGTGGTTGTGGGTGACCTGTTCCAACTCACTATCCCTTTTCTTCCCAGGTTGGCTTATTCCCTTTCTTGCCCCCCCCCCCTCCTTTAAAAAAACAAACACGAGAAGGAAAAATAATTAGAGAAAAACATTAAAAGGGCAAAAGAATGCAAAAGCACAAGCTAATACGGCCCAAGTGCCAGGCAATCGCTGACGATAAAAGAGGAAGTGGCATTCATCATCTTTACGGAATGAAACATGGTTGCCTTTGGCTCGAGTGAATCATCCCTAGCTGGACACAAATAGAATAACCCTTCGAATTTGAGCACCCACACCATTCTCAAATTCCTCCCAATTTAATTAATTACAATTACATTTGCGAAACGTATGTGAAATTTCAGTTACTCTAATATTAGATACTACTACTAACAGCGTAAGGGTAATTCGTTAGCTCAAGTTATTTGCATTAACTGTATTATATTTAAAGATTTTGGGTATCCAGACAAATTTAATCGTACATTTGAAATAATTAAATACTTCAACAAGAAAAAATAACCAAAGCTTCAAGACTTATTTCACAACAAAAATTTTAAAATTATTTTGAAAACCTAACAAAACAATTTATATATTAATTTGTATACTTTTGATGAAAAACATTGACATTTTAAATAATAAAATAAAAAGTAAAATATTAAATATCATTTATCAAAATGTATAAATTGATTTGTAGATTAATTTATTAAAAAAGTACTCCTCTAAAAATTTGGATATATGTACTTTTCTTATTTTTTACGTGTTGGATATATGTGTACTTTAATAAAAGTAGAAAGTAAAAAAATAAACTATGAGTAACGTAAATACCAATTTAGGCTGTAAAATTAAAGAAAATAATATATTTACATGTAATTAAGGAGGAGGATTAGTTACATCTAGTACGGTCATGGATAGTGCTTGTAATGAGATTTAAATTTAAAATCTCATGTATATTATTCAAATCCTTTACCATTAGACCAATTCTTATAGTTTAGCCATGCGTAATTTGAGAATCTTTTCCTTGTACTTTGTGTAATTATTTTTAGAATTTAATTTTTATGCATTAATCGATACTATAAACTGTTTCGTTCAATTAAATTATTTTAAATGTATGAATTTTAAAATATTATATATAAGAATCAAAAATATTAATCGACGTGTCAATATTTAATTAGATGATTTTACGTTGTAAACATGTAAATTTTAAAGACTTTTTTTTTTCTCGATATTGAACTCTTGTTTTTAAATTTTAATGGACATAAGATTCATATATGAATGAAAACAATTAATTATAAAATTCAATATTTTCTACTCGCGGGATGCATATATGTTGAGTATTAAATCATTTCTTTTAGCAAAGTTCAGTAACTTTGTCAGTGAGAGAATATTTCATGTCAATATGTTGATTAAAAATGTATTGCTCTTTTCAATCATATGGTAATACATATTTCTTTTGCTCATATATACTAGTGCTGGTCTTCTTCCAAGATTTTCTCCAGGAGTTGCTCCCCCCGCCCCCCCAAACAACTATATTGTCTCTTGCAAGTTGCTAATCTCTTGTATAAAAGAAATGCTATGGTGATAATTATTTAACATAATTGTGAAATAATCACATTTATAAAGATGTAAGATTTATTGTAATTTTCATCATGATGAATTTAATATTTTTATGAGTATAATTATCTTAAAATTATACTAAATAATTATCATCTTATTATTTCTCATACTATATCGCATGGCATCAGTCCTTTTCCGTCTGAAAGTTGTAAACTTGTTATACTGTTTGTGGGTATGCATCCTTCCAATCTGGCGGCATCTTCAAATTTACTTTTATGGTTATTCTTTGTTTCAGTTTGCAAGTCTACTTTGGTAGATACCTAAAAGTTTTATTCATATAATGTTCTCAGAGCTAATATTTCAAGTATAAGTATACAATAAAGTTTGGCATCCTATGGTCAAAAGGCAAATTTGAAGTAGGCGAGATTCTGCTGAGATATGTGTCATTTTGCATGGATTTGATTTAATCACAACGTTAAATATATTATGGTGAAGATGCTATATATGATCTTGAAAGAGTACTTGAAAGAAATTTCCTCAGCTATCTTTAATTCCCACAAATGTGGACCAATCAAGTGTGGCTATATAATTAACGTTTTCATTAATTACAGCTCACAACAACATTATTTTTTAATAAGAAACAAAAAGTAGTGAAAAGAAATCTTTAATTTACATGGATTGAGTTTTGGATATGGGTGAAGAACGCATGGCATATGGCAATTGGCAAGTGTTACATGCCCCACAGCAAGGAACAGATACAGAATGATGTAACCGCTGCGTTTGTCCTTAGCATTTTGTTTGGGACACAGTAATCCCTTCCCTAAATTCTAATACAGCCGGCCCTGTGCATAGCATGCATGTGAAGGATTAAGGACTTGTACTCTTCCTAGATAGGATCCTTGTGGTTTATATCGTTATTCGGTATAAGATGATAGAATGAAAATCTCCAACTACCCTCTTTTTCTAAAATTTATTCTATTCTAAAAACTTATATGAATTAAACGTAACTCAATTTACTTGAGTTATCAGACTAATTTAATATTTATAAGAGTACTTGTATTATCCACTAAAGTAATCCTTACATTAACTGCGAAATTAAATTTACATTATTTTAACATGAGTTTGTTTTTTCATCAATTGTCTCGATTATCCTTGACACCTCTGTAAGATTATTGTAATCTCATGATAGTGTGACTCGTGTAACAAGTAGTACTAACTCTAATAAAAGTGTATTAAGATGATGACAATTAATCCTATAAAAGATGATATAGTTAGTGGAAAGTTATTTTTAGTAAAACTGACTCTCTCATCTCTCTTTTAAAATTGATGGTAATTACTCAAGTGAGAATAATATAAAGAAAAAAAATAAAAGAAATTGTGAGATTGGTTTTTTGTATTTGTAAAACGCTCTTTCACCATCAAAAGAGACCAAAGGAAGGAAGAAAGGAGAAAATGAATCAAGATTAAGGAACTTAAAGAGACAGTAATTGAATTACAACCATGAATCTAAGTATGTGTTTCTTGTTTTTAATCTTATTTTATTATGTCATAATCATGAATTTCAAGATCTAATTTCATTATAACTATTTCAAGATCTAATTTCATTATAATTCTGCAAAGAGGCGATAGAAAATTATAACAAACAACCTCTTCTTGTTTTCGAACTCATTCACATGACGTGTGCTGGTATTGCGGGTTAATTTTTTTTTTATGAAAAAAAATAGAGATTAATTGCAGAACAAGAATGTGTTGTATACACGTGTGCGGCAGGTAACTCTAAACTTGACCACAATGCCAAGCAATCTTCCGGCAGGTTTACCATGCAATTTGTCTGTAAGTAACTTCGATCGATTTGGTTACCGAACTTGATTTTGGGTAGTTGCGAATTGCATATTATGTTTAAATATAAAGCACCATTCACATTTCCGGAATAATGTTTCGACTTAAAGTTACTGTTAATTTTTTTTTGAAGATTATGCAAGTTGGGCAACACTTAAGAATTAAGGTATACAAGATTTAAAATGTTACAATGGTTTGTTATTCTTGCATCACACTTTTTCAAATCGAAGAAAATTAAATTAACGGACTAAAAAAAGAAACTAAATAACAAAATAACCACAACATCTTAACTTAAAATTTTAAGGTATTAAATTTACAAATCCTTTGAAGTATATTTTTTTTTTATTTAATTTAAATTCTACTAATACATGACTTTTAACCTTTACACTTAAAACATAACAAATATCAGGAGTATTAGTATAATAAATTAGATCTAAATCTAATATAAAATTACAAAATGTAGTACACTGTAGTGTATACCACTTTCTAACGTTGTTTAGAAGTTAAAACAGAGGGGGGAGACTGAGTCACGAGTCAGGGGAAAACGAGTAGGGACTAAAGTCCATGCTTGAGGTAAACGCTTTGTCGTGAAGTGCATAAGAAAAGGGTATAGCCTGGAGTGGACGCAGAGACAGAAGAGCACACCATTTTAGTATTGTACTATTGAGTTGTATTCACCAACACGAATCAAAATTTAAAAGGAAAAAAGGAAGAAGGAACAAGACGTAAGGTGTAAGGCAAAGCTGGGAGGAGTATTAGTAGCGGCAGCTTATCTAACCTTTTGACAAATTTTACAACCCTTTTGTTCCTTTCCTATTCTCATGTCATGGCCCTCCACCCACAGAATTCGACAATTGGTAAAACTTTTCTTTTTTGCTTTATTATAAAATGTTTTTGGCTTAAGTATGTTTCAAATATTTGACAAATTTTTAAGATTTGATTTAAGATTTTAAATTTTTTTTTTGTTTTGGTTTAAACACATTTGTAGTCCTTAACATATTATACATTATTCGATTTTAATCACGACTATTATTAAGACTCTATTAGCAACTGATGTGATTAACAAAATGTCTAAAAATAGTGTCATGTAAAAAAAACAAACTTACTTATTCATAATTAAACCCGAATCGTAACTTACTATTTGACCTAGATTGAGTTGTGCATCATGCGAATAAATTTGGGTAAAATAGCGGGTTGAGTTAGTTTGGGGTTAATTATTGATCAAATTAATTTATTTTGTTCGCGTAACACTATTAACAGAACAATTTATTAGCCTCATTAACAATTAACAGAACCCTACTGATAATAGAGACCCAAACTAAATATTTTTAATATATTTAGACTAAAATTAGAAAAACATTTTTTAGGGATCTAAATTAAATTTTAAAATTTGGTTAGAAATTCAAAAACATATTTAAGTCAATATCTTTTTCTCTTGTTTTATCACTAATTTTCATTTTCTTTCTTTTTTTGGATGGGAGTACTTTTGTTTTGTTTTCTTTAGTTGCTAATTATTGAGTCCAGGCTACTTTAGATATTTGTAGCTTTTCGTAGATAACTTTACATATCTAAATCAATATAAATCAATGTAATTAATTAATCCTTCACTATCTTTATGTCATTCATGGGTGGTGTGGGGGACCATTGCCCACTAATGCAACGGGCTTTCAGTTTTCAAACATGAAATTCTTAAATTGAGAAAAATAAAAAGGGTGAGAGGGGAATTTAAAGGTGGGGTTTTTGAATTCAATGGTTGAGATCATCAAAGGGTGATGAGATGGAATCTGTGATGGCCATAGAGCAAGGAATCTTGAAGTAGGGGCCACTTAATCACGGTGGGTTCCCAAACAAAAAAGCATTTCACTCACTACTCGCGTATCCAATTTTTCAGCTTAAACAATTTGTTAAATAAATAAAATAATTAATTAATTAGCCACTAAAGTAGGAAAATCTTAGCACCAACCCACCCAAATATTGAAGGACAGCGAATTGTGGAGGCCTATATATGAAATGAAATGAAAAAGGGAAAAAGGGAAAAAGGAAGTGACTTTACCTAATGGCAACGTAAGCAATTTGGATTTATATACAAAGGGGTGTGTGTGTGCGCTAATTTGTTTGTGGAGGGAAAATTAATCATCAGGTCGATGTCTCGTCTTGACCCTTCGGGTGGAGGTTGTGTTTTGGCGCNNGGGGGGGGGGGGGGGGGGGGGTTTCCAAAATTAATGTGACATTCTCTCAAATTTTACCCACTTCAATCATAAGGTGTGGCATAGTATTAGTAATTTTTTTTAATCTCTTAATTAATTATGTGGTGTGAGTTAGTTTGATAATAAATTATGAAATTGAAAACATATTTTATTTATCAATTTATTATTTTGTGTGAGTTTAGTTATTATAAATAAATTAATCACTATTATGGGATATGTAATTTGTGAAATCTTCTTACATCTCTATAAATGTGGTCTCATGCAATATTTTTATGTTTGGTTCAACATTTTAAAAAACATTTTCAGTAACTTGCATTCTCAATAATAAAATTTATCTCATTTTCATTATTACCTCCCCTAATGGGGTTGTTATATTATCATGAAATTCAAATGTTTTGAAACATGAAAAATATCAAATTGTCCCCTAACTTTTTACACCCTCAGTGTTGGGCGGCAATAGACCATCACTAGCAGGTGTGACGAACCACTAACAGGCCAAAAACAGACCACCAACAGCTTGTGATGAACCACTGCCGGCTAGTGATGAATAATTGCCGATCGATAGTAGACCATGCTGAACCACTGTTTACATACCATTGTTTTGTCATGTGTATTTTTTTTTTAAATAATATTGTAGTATCAAAAATGTGTTGTTAATAATTTAATTTACAATTAAATGCCTTAAAAAATATTTATGAAAAAGTTTTTTCTAAAAATAATATTTCCAAAATTAAAAAAGATTTCGTGAGACTACTCCCTCTTTGCTATAAATACCTTGTTTCACCCAAAGATTTTATACACTTCAAAAGTGAATACTAAGCATAGAATGAGTTGCTTTGCTTCTATAGATGTCACAAAGGGGTACATGTTGTGAGTGTGGCATACCGTTATATATCACGGTCGACATACTGTCACATGACTGTTGCGTTCCGTAGCCGTTATATTTTTGGGGGTGGCCGTTACGTTACTGACCTGGCAACTGTATCTTCAAGATTCTCATCAGCTCATAGTCCTTTTCTTTTTCTTTTCTTCATTTTTTGAAAAAATTGCCACCTGTGTATTGTAGATCCTCGACTAGCCATACATGAAGATGAGAGGATGTCTTAATAAGTCCTTCAACTATTTATCTGTATTTATATTGATTTCTTTAAAAAAAATCTAAATTTATTCATTAGTTTTCTAATCTAAAACGCCGAGAATAACAATTGAAATATTAAGAGGAACAATCAATTTTATTTTTTATTAAAAGATTAACGTGGATATTGATAAAAATCTTTTGGATTAATTTGGACATTCATCCTATAAAATAATAAGAATTCAGTAAGTCCATGGTACTATATCTTAGACTTACAGTTTTTTAGTCCTTGTATTTTTAATTTATTTATAGTAATGTTCTAATTTATCAATTACACTTAATTAACCATATCTCACTTTAGGTAAACTTTTATTCAAATTGTAATATTAAACAATGACAAACTAACATTCCAGTTTATGATGAAAATATATAACGAGAAATAGGAGTATAGACCTTAGTAATAGATGGACAATTAACCCTGGCGATACTATCCTACTGTGAATTTTAAAAAAGGATAATGACGAAGTAAAGCTACGTCAATAAGCTATACAGTATGGTACTGGTTTTCGCATATATGTACTGACAAAGGAAGAGGGTAACAATTAGGGTTTTTTAAAATTTAAATTATAAGTTTGTTAAGCTTTAAACTTATTTGTTTTACTTTTTTCATAGGTTTAGGTTTATGTTTCTTTTAATTTTATCAAAATAAGTTACCATCGTAATTAATTAATTTATTTAATAATATTTTTTTTGTATGATTCACACTTAAGTTCAACCAATTTTTTTATTCAAAATATATGATTCCCACTTAACTTCAACTAATCTTTTTATTCAAATTGTTGTCATGTAGAACAAATAACAAAAATATAAAATAAGTGTAATCAATACACTCAATTAACAAATCATTCATCCAACTTTAGTTTTACCCATACCAGACAAGGCAAATAAACCAAAGTTAGATTGAAATGAGTGCAAGTAATTAACAAAGGATGGCTGAACATGAATTCATGCGCGGTGAAGCACGAGAAAACAAGATTTAACATGAGAAAAAGTTATAATGTCATGTTGAAAACTTTTTGTCCATCCAAAACCATGATACCAACTCTCGTAGAACATGTAATAATTTAGATGGAAATTCATTTAAGGATGATATAAATATCTTTAAACAAGTTGTTAAGAAGTTTAAAGTAAAATTATTTATTTGTTTTTAATGTATTAAAAACTTAAAAAATGTGCACTTGTACTTTCAATGAAGAGTATTTTTTCATAACATGGTGCCCGACTTTTTCCATAATTTAAAAATTGGTGAGCTCATTAAGCTTATTTAGTCCGCACACTTGGCAGAGCTCTTATGATTTTTGTGGTAAAACAGTTGACAATAGAATTCGTAAGTCAACTTTTATCGTGAGGAATTTATTTTCTCTCTTGTTCTTGGCATCCATGCTATCATTGCCAAGAAAGGCTACTTATTAGAATGCAAGATTTGGAGATCAAGAACATTCTAGTTCTAGCATTATGTGTCTTCCACTTGGCAGAAAACTAGACAAATTAACCATGTCAAATGCCAACTTTCAACGGCGTGCTTTCGCAACTATTATTAAGAGTTATATAAATTGTAACCCATATTTACGACACGGTTCAAATTTAGTATAATATATATCGTCGTTGCAAAAACAAATTAAAACGAGAATATATATATATATATATATATATATATATATATATATAAATAAATAAAATATATTGTGTTTGTCCAATGAATTCAAAGTAAAAGTCTATTTTGTCATCGTGTCAATGATAAGTCCTACCAAGTCTCAAAAAAAGGACAAGTCCACCTTAGAGGCTATCTAGTTGGGTCCACAAAACACTTTAGAATTTCTTTTGGGCAAATAAAAATGTTTGGAGCAGCTGCATATATAGTTTGTTTAATATGAACGTATTGAACAAACTCAGTCCTATTTATCCAAGAATTTTTCCTATGGTAATTCTATCTAGTACTGTACCGATTCAACATAAGTCACGAGGTACATGCCAAGAGTGAGAATAGCACCTTATGGCCCAGCCCAATTCCAAACCCTGGATGGGCTTGTTATGAATGTGTGGACTTATCGTTTAGACCATACAAGGGCACATACAACAAAAATTGCAGCATTTAGGTTTCGGCTTGATTTTTCGTTCATTGTATTAGTATTTAGATTTGATTATCGGTGGGCCGACTAATTTAATTTAGAGTAATATGACCATACCTCTTGACATAGGTTTATTTTTTTCCAAGCTTTGAAATCGAGAATTTTTATAAAGAGAATAAGATTGTCTACTTCTCAACCACCTTTGTGTCAGTGTTTTGACTTGATTTTAACGAATTTATATACTTTAACTGAACTGAAGAATTATAAATAAAAACTTGTAATTTAAAAAATAATTTTGCTAGAAGTGTTCTTTTGAATTTTTGAATGCATTAAACACTTTAAAATTTTGTTTATTCAATAATATTTTACTACTTTGGATTACTTAACCATGGTACTTAAAGTACTTAATAGCAAAAACCCCTTGAAAAAAACTAAAAATGTCACTTCTTATACTTGAAATTTAATAATGTAAGGAAGCATTTATGATTTATGCGCCTCCGAATGCGTACATGAAGGAAGCAATTCAAAACTAGGTGGACCCAGTTTATCCCAGCTAGAATCATAGTGTACTGTAACCGTTATGGTATGTGCATCAAAATTAAATGCATTAAACCCCAACATCCCAAACCACGAAACTTAACTCCACCGTTAATTCCGTATTCAAAACATAATCCTTTTAAAAGGAATCAAAATTAATTTTACGGATACCCAAGTCAAAAAAATTGGAGACAGCTGGGTAAGATATTTGTGTAATAATAATGGCCTTGTGAACCAGTTAGTAGATCAAAATAAATTCAAGCACAAATGATGAATTTGGGTGGAGTCTCATTGATCAAGCAGAACGAGTCTCGTCATGATTTTGGGATTGAGTTAACCCAGCGAAAAAGAATGAAATCTCACTAGCCAAAAGGAAAATGAGAGGTATTTTGAAATACCTCATATTATACTATGGTACTGCTTATGCTCTCTGCTTTGCCATGGTTTAGAACCCAGAACACGAGAGTTGGAGAATCAATTCTCAACCAACCTGCATCTCGGTAAACTGGCAGCAACGAAGCGTAAAAAATGGTAGTATGTTTAATTACTCAGCAAGCAAGCTGTCATTCACAGTACAAGGCCCAACACATGGAGTAATTATGGGCTTAGTACAAGTTTGGGGTACTATTCTTGAACATGTTTTTGCGGAAATGTATTTCGATACCCCGTTCTAAAAGGGTAATCTCTGGTGAAGTCCATTCATTTGACACGGAATCAAATATACATTTCTCCAAGTCCAGATGAAGATTGAATCCTGCAACTAACTATTAAAAACCTGTAAAGAACAGTGGATACACATTTTCTTGATCATAACCTGTGTGGACTTGACTTTCACTTGATGTCATAGCTACTGTTCTTAAATAACGTGGAAGATTAGTTGAAACCCCAAAAGATTATTGTGGAAATAATTTTCTAAGTATTAAGCTCACTGGTGGTGTCGGCAGGTAGTTGTCTTAAGACATAACCGCTAGAGAATGTTCATTTTGATTGCAATTTTAACGACTATGCCGCTAAATCGTTAATTTCATAATTTCAACAACTTAAATAAAACATTTTCAAAAGACTTAAGTAAAACATGTAAACAATTTTAAGCCCAAAAATAAACATTTACCTACAAAACTGCACACTAATACTTGTTAATGCTAAAATCATATATTATGTTATTATAATTAATTTAGATTATCCAAGATGTAACTCGTAATTCTAACCCTACTATGATTAAAGTGAATGAGTGCGACGATGACAACAATAATGTTCTTGATCCCGTGGAGGTGATATCTAAAAAAAACCACTTTGACGCCTAAATCAGTGTATGTATGATATAATGTAATATAGAGTTAGAACGTAACAAAGCATTAATGTAATTCATGCTTATATACTCTGAATAACCGAAATCATCATAAAGATAATTATGTTTCATCTGAATAAATGCACTTGTGATGTCTCATGAATGCTAGGGGAGTTATGTTTTTCTTAACAATTATATAGGTGTGCATTGGTGCTCAAGTTACTCATAAGATTTGGATCTTGAATCTAATATATTGGGCCTAGTCTTATGCATGTGAGAGTGGGCCAATACTATTTTAAATTTAGAAGATGCTTCTCAGACTTAAAATACGACCTTAACCCATATTATTTGATTGACAATATTGCGACCTGAAAGAAATTCAAAAAAAATAATAGAAAAGTACCATATATCAAGAAGCATCGTAAATTTGGCGTGCCAAGCGCATTCGCACTTAAATGGAAAGATTCTTGTGTATTATGAGACCATCTACCATCTAATAAAAAAGCTAATTTATGGATTTCATAATTATACAAACTATTGAGTTGAAATTTATCAAAGAATACATATGCTTCCTTGAAACTAATTTCTCAAATGTTATTAGCATTTAGGAACTTTATTCTTTCCTTGAGTGCAACTAGCTTAGAACTATACCTGATACTTGTTGGTAAATTTAAAACACGAAGACTAAACCCTCAATTTTCTCCTTACAGATTTGGATTTTTACTTTGATCAACTTTATTTTTAATAAAAAAATTTAACCAAAATCATTCTTGTAAAATACAAAAGTCAGTTAAGTTAGTACTTCTTTTACTTCCCTAAAATGATAATTGATGTGACACATAACAAATGACTAACATGATTGATTTTTGTATTTTATACGAAGGATTTTAACAAAAATTTATATAATTATGTATCACATCAACCATCACCATTAGGAAAAAAAAAAAAAACTAACGTGACTAACTTTTACATTTTTTTTTTTGCATTTTATAAGAAGAATTTTGACCAAATTTTTTTGACAATAATAAAATTAATTGAATTAAAAATCTATAATGAGAAAATTAGGGATTCTGTCGAACATCGATTAAATATTTACATCAAATTTTTAACTGTTGAGACTTGAGAGCTCTGCTTGTACTTGAGAATCACCGACGACCATATAAATGAGCCACAAAATACCGTGGGCCATTGTTACCAAAAAAAATTGTCGGGCAAATGCAACAATTTTAGCCCAAAGCTTTATATAAATCTTTCTCTTCAACGAGACAAAATAAAATTTGACAAAAAAACAATAGTCAATATAATTAGTAAAATAAATTATTCAAAATGAAGGGATGGGAAAAAGAAAAGGGAACCCTAGACAAAAGAGGTCACGTGAAGGCACGTGAGATGACCTTAGGCCTCGCGTGCCGGCGTGCCTCGCTTTATCCAACAAAAAAATGTTAAAGAGAGAGAGAGAGAGAGAGTTGAGGGTCGGATGGGACCCACGTAGGCATCAGTCACATCTACTGACACGTGTCAGTATTAGTGACCTATTTCAGTCCTCAATTCTGAGACATGTGAGTGTTTTAACCTTTTTCTTTTCTTTACTTTGTTTTTTTTTTATTATTCAACTCTTGTCTCTACATACAGACCAATTAGGTTACGTGGATTTTTCATTAGTGGACCCCATCTAGATCCGTGCTACTACTATTCGTAACACAATTATTTGCATTTTCCTATTGTTAAATATCGACCCCCCACAAACAATAGCCTTAAGATTTTACGCAGGCTTAATTAAGTTTTTAATCTTTATAAAATTTTTAATTTAATTTTTAGTTTTTATGTAAAAATTTTAATTCTTGTAAAGTTTAAAAATTTATTTTTAGTCTTTTTGTGTGGCTGAGGTTAACAGTACTGAAGTGGCTGGTAACAGTGTTGACGTGGCCGTGCCATGTGACACGCCACGTATTATAATTATGTCACGTGGCACACCACATCAGTGCGTTAACCCCAACCAGATATAGGAACTAAAAATAAATTTTGAAATTTTTCAGGAACTAAAAATAAACTTTGAAATTTTACAGGGGCTAAAAATTAAATTTTATTTAAATAATTTTTTTGTGCTTATGAAAGGGTAAAGTCAATATCAAACAAATTTTTTTATTTTATATTTATTTTAAATAATTTTAACTAAAATTATTTAAATAATTTTGACATTTTTTAATTTATATGAACATGATTTAGTAGTTTAAATTATTTAAATTTTGTTAAAATAATTATATATACTTTTTTTACTTGATATTAGTTAGTATAAATATTAAATATATATTTGGAACATGTTAAATAAGTATATTATTTTAAAAATTATATAAGTATTGAGGACAAGTATGTTAAATTAACATACTCCTTCTCAATATTTATATAATCTTCTTTGTATATTGCCACCACCCACCATGTTCCAAATATATATTTAATATTTATACTAACTAATATCAAATAAAAAATAAATATTTTTATTTTAACAAACTTTAAATAATTTAAACTACTAAATCATGTTCATATTAATAAAAAAATGTCAAAATTATTTTAATTATTAAATATGTGATTACAATTATTTAAATAATTTTTGTTAAAATTATTTAAAATAATTATAAAACAAAAAAATTGTTTGATTTTGGTTTTACTCTTTCATAGGCACAAAAAAATTATCTAAATAAAATTTAGGTTTTAGTCACTGTAAAATTTCAAAGTTTGTTTTTAGTCCCTGTAAAATTTCAAAGTTTGTTTTTAGTCATTGTGTGTGGCTGGGGTTAACGGCGCTGATGTGTCGTGCCACGTGGCACGATTACGTTAGCACTGTTAACTGTCACGTCAATGCCGTTAACCCTAGCCAGACTTAGGGACAAAAATAAACTTTGAAATTTTACAGTGACTAAAAATTTTACGCAGGGACTAAAAACAAATTTTAAAATTTTATAGGGGCTAAAAACTTAATTAAACCTTTGAGATAATATCTTTTTGTTAGTATAAATATAAATAAAAAGAAAAATTTTATGTGTAACAACATACAATTAAAGTAATATTATATGTAAAAATATTTATAATTAATGTGTAAATGAAGAAAAATTATTTTATTAGTAATAGATCGTGGTGCATTTAAAATAGTGATTGTTGTATGGTAATATAATATTTAGTGTACACGTAACTTTACTCAAATAAAAATAATAATGTTGCAATTGACTAATTACATTATTTTGAAATAATTAGATAGGTTAATTAGTCTGTATTAGTTTTATTATAAATAATTAAGAAGGTTAATTAGTCGATATTGAAGCATATCGGCATGTGTGTTGGTTGTATGCGACACTGATCGGAGGGAAGAAATCAACAGAAAAACTGTAGTACGATATCAAACGAAAAGAGATGATCGTGGAGAATATATCGGTAAATGTAAAACTAATAGAATCACATGAAAAACATATAATAAGGTTCATTTTTAACAATTTTTTTTTCTCAATTAAATTATCCACTCGGATTCTATTTTCAAAAATTCAATTAATTTAGCATGACTTGACTGAAATTTTTTAAAGTAGTAGACACCTCGTAGTAAGAGTATACAACATTGTTTGTAGGCAACATATTTATTTACTTCATATACATTTAAGTTATGAAAAAATACATATCACATAAATAAGAATGAGAAACAAAATAAGTATAAATTGTAGTTGATCTCACGATTTAATTATTGATCCTGCATCGCGACAATT
Organism: Nissolia schottii; assembly: GCA_003254905.1. Classification (NCBI taxonomy): domain Eukaryota; kingdom Viridiplantae; phylum Streptophyta; class Magnoliopsida; order Fabales; family Fabaceae; genus Nissolia; species Nissolia schottii. The sequence goes on from QANU01111459.1 coordinate 100,919, forward strand.
GCACAGAGTTGTGTTTGAGTCTTAAGGAGAATAATATGTCCTTCTTTAATATTTTTGATTAAAAAAACAAATTAAATATTTATGAAAAGTAAGTATTTAATGATTAAACTAGTCCACATTTTGGAAAAAAAAAAAGGTCTTTAAAACTTAAAAGTAATACTATTTAACATGATCCCTGGAAAGATCAAGTCATGATGTCAAAATAGTCCTCAAATCAGTTTTAACATAATTTAGTTCCGGTCATAGAATAAATTTGATAAAGACTCATGCTTGATATACATGATTAGATGTTTAAGTAGATCTCTCATCATTGTTTAGTATAATGGTTTGCGCGCATTATAAACATTACAAAATTCGACATAAATCTTTATAAAGTTTATGAGTATTACAAAATCTAACATAAAGTTTCATAAAAGCTTATGAACGTTACAGAATTATAAACATCTATGTTTAGTCTATAAGAGGAATATCTTTCTACACCATAAGATACATATCAGACTATTATTACATACTAATAGCAATCAAACAAGCACTAAATGTGACATCAAAAATGATTCTTCAGTCCATTCTAATGAAGTCCAGATCTTACAGGGCACTCTTTTCTCCAACCTAAAATGTCAAATAGTGACACCAATATATATTCCTTTCTTTGATTTAAATGTCAATTTTTTTTTATATTATAGAGTTTTAAAATATTTTTTTATTTACAATATTTAGTTTTAATTTTTTTTATTCATACCCTTAGTTATAGTAAAATATTTATTGATATAATAATTGTGAAAAGAATAATAATTGCATTAAAAATAAAATTTTATTTTTTTATATAAAAATAATTTTGTCAATTTATATTATTTGATATATTTATTAATATTTGTTTTTTACCTTCTAAACAGATAAAATGGAACATAGAGTATCGATTTAGTTACTTAACCTATATGCGATTTAGTTCCTTAAACCTTTTATGTTAATATTTGTACCATTCTCACTTACTTGATTCATTATTTATTAGCTTAGACTTTTTATTTCTCGTACCCCAAATGTGTACGCCACTGTGACATAGGCGGTGGAAATGCAATAGAGAGACAGAAAACGCGGATCCCACTCTGTACGTAGTACTCTCTCAAGACAGCAGCATTTAACACTGTTGTTTCCCTTTGAATTTTCAAACCTTGTTTCCACTTTTGTGTCTTTCAACGATTATGCTAAACACAAGTTAAAGTATGGTGCACCACATGCCTACACTTTTTAGTCACATTTAAGAGATTGCAGCTAAATGAATTTTAAAAGAAAAATAGAAAAGATAATTTACATGAAATACTTTTCGTGTAATTTGCATGATAAGACACATTAGTTTTAACCATTTTGCCACCTTGATTTTCGGCCAAATCAAAATTTTATTGGTTTTCCCTGGTTCGTATAGAAATCGAGCATGTGATTTCTGGCTGTATAGCAAATTTCATTTTATAATGTTTGTTGCCTATATTGATTGGTGTGAAAAGATATAATGCATAACCAAATTCAATATATAATTTAGAGGAACTTTTAGTTGCAATAACTTAGATATTATATATTGATATGGACTAAACTTGAAGATTCAAATCCAAATTATTAGTCTACAACAGTGATGACCTAATGTTATGAGCTCAATCCAACCATATAATTATATGGACCTCACTCCACAAGACCCTCATCTCAGCTAACGAAGGAATCTAATTACGTAAGTTTCACGCTTGTTGTAATTGGGGGGAATTTATCATAATTTATATGACATAAGAGATCTGATATAAAGTTCATGATGAAAGCACATGCGTTACTATTCAATCAATGTTTAGGTCCTAATTCCTAAGTATAAATATATAGAACATCATCAACTCAAGGTAAAAAGATTATGATATATTATCATACTCATTTCTTACCTATGCTACCCTGTAGGTACCATGCACCTTGGTGTAACAAGACTTTGATCATGCAAAATCACCATCCAAGACTTACTCAAAGAACAACATTTTAGGTCTGTAATATCTCGTCCTACCCCGAGTTACTTCAAGAGGTATTTTAGAACATATTCAGAGTAAACTCATTATAAAAATGCCAAGATCATAGCATATATAGACATTAGGGATCAAGAACTAACCACAGCAAATCAAGAATGACGGAGAAAGAGAGAGAGGGATTGATGAGGTCAGAGGCATGGAGGAACACACGTACGGGAAATGCATGGTGGAAGCGCAGGAGGACATAATTGCCTACATTTTCTAAATGCGGCTAAATGCTAGTGCTTGATGCACCGTACTTTCCTATGTGCATAGCAAAATCTTCTCTTTATCTACTGCTGTCAACTACGCAAAATGCATCATTAAGAAGCACAATAAATTTGTTAACATTCGATGATAAAATTCTTTTAAAGGCATGAATAATAACATAAATTCTTGTTACTAATGTTTTTTCACTGTTATACAGTCGGAGAATAATAGGAGAAATTCTTGTATTTCCCACCAAGTTTATTTCTCGAATATTAGTACTCATTCCCCGTTTATGGTTCCTTCATCGTATTGTTCTGTCGGTTAGCGGCTAGGTTTTATTTCTCTCAATTAGTTTCTTATTTTATTTTATTAAATTAATGTGCTTGTAGAATATGAAAGTGGTCCCACAGGTATAAGTGGCAGTGCACTGTGAACAGATTAGTTTGTTAAGAGGATCAGTTTTACTATTCCTGCACTATGCGGATTGAGGTCCTTTCATTGGATTCTCTTTAATTTTAACAAATTAGGAAAAATAGTGTAACAAATCATACCATTGTAAAATAAAATTACGAGAGGAAGATAATAACGTGTTCTAACAGAATATCTTTGCATGCAAACCAATTTAATTATAAGAATCTAAATGCATTTATACAAGCATGTGCATGTTAATGGCTCCGACCGTATTATTTGAGGGAGATTTATATGATTAACACATTTTTGAAGTGGGGTAGAATTTTGAGAGTAATCGATGGCCCAAACTGCGAAGTATGAGACATTTATAAGCTTGTGAAACCTTGAACTTTTGCTTTTCAAGGTTGGAGCATGTTGGAGATCATTGTATTTCTGTACCAAAAAAAGCATGTTCTTTTCATTTTATAACGTGCCGTATAAGTTTATGGAGAAATTAAAATATCAATATAATAATTGTACTCACTCAAAATCAATATATAAAAGTAAAATTATAAAATATATTTGATAAAATACCATAAAATTAAAATTTTAAATATTTATATTTTTAAAATAAAACATTAACATGTCGAACTCATTTCTGTAAGTTGTATAAAAATATGTAACTCCTTGCGTATTTAATATGTACAATGCTAACTTAACAATACTGTGTGTAATTTATAAATAAATAAATATTTCACAAGTTTTTTTAATACTTTATCAAATTTTGACTTACATCCATTTAGAAATAATTGTTGCTATTGATATTTTTGGTTTTTCAAAAGTATTTTTTTTTATACAGAAGGCAATTTTGTTCAAGTACTAGGACATTTAAATATAGGAGACTTCCTGGATTGACATTTTAAAAAAAATATAATATGTATTTTAAAATTAAAATTGCATTGATCTATTACTAGAAAGTGGAGAACATGCAAGAGATCTATAAGGCGTTTTATCATGGGGAGAACCTTGCATAGATTTTCTTTCCACACGTACGAATGGTTGAATTAAATTTCTGAGTTTGATATGGGTTGGTCGGAGTCGTCCCCCTTGCAAGAAGAGATTAAAAGCGCAGTTCGAGGTTGTGAGCCATCTAAAGTCCCACGGTTGGAAGGATATAATTTTACTTTTGTGAGGCAGACGTAGCAAGTGCATGGTGGGGCTCCATTTGAGCAGCTCTGTTGAGGAATTTTTCACGACAGCAAGTGCGTGTCCCATGCAAGATTAGCAAATGTGATTGCGATTATAAAGAATTTTCGTCCAATAAGTATATACGGTGGGTGGGTGCACATGCAAAGCAATTTCCTAGATCCTCGCCAATAGATTAAGACATGTCATGCCTCATGCCTGGATTGGTGGAGGAAGCTCAAAGTGCTTTAATTTGTGACCCAACGTCATATCCTTGATGGTGCTCTTGTGGCTTCTGAAACCGTACGTGCAGTGGTTGTACAAGATCAGTAAGAACTTGATTTTCACATGGCGTATGATACAATGACGTTGATTTGGTGTTAGTAAGGTATGTGATTTGGTGAAAAATGGAGGGGATGGATTGCAACTTAATTAGCTTAGCATCAATGTCAATTATGGTACATGGAGCTTCTACTGAGCCTTTCAAGATGAAGAAGGACCTGCGTTAGGGGATCCACTATCTCTATTTCTTTTTGTGCTAGTCACTAAAGTGTTGAATGTAAATGATCCAGAAGACTATGGAGATTGATATATAAAATTGAAGGGCTACAGGTTTGGAAGGCAAACGTCACGTTGTTGACTAATCTTCAATTTGTCGATGGTACCATTATTTTTTGTCCAGCTAAGCAAGAGATCCTCCTGAATTATAAGAGGTGGTTAGACTGTTTTGAAATTATGTCTGGTTTGCATATTAGTAATTATGAGAAGTCGTTTATAATTACAATGGGTTGTGGAGAGGCTGTGGTACAGGAATTAACAAAAGCGTTTGGGTGTAGTCATGGGTCCCTCTTATTTAATTATCTTGGGATTCCGCTTGGTGCCTATCCAAGGATAGAGTTAGCATGTGAAATAAGGGGATGGAGAAAATAGAAAATAAGTGGAGCATGTGGAAGGCAAAAATTTTAATTAAGGCACGGAGCTGATACTCATTAAATCAGTAATTAATGGTCTTTTGCTGTATTATTTGAATCTTTTTAAGATGCTAAAATAAGTATTTAAATCTATTAAAGTGAGATCTTTCATTTTAAAAGATAAAATGAAATATTTCACTCTTACATTATTAAAGTAAAAATAAATCATACTGTCACTTAGAATCTAACTTTAAAAAATCCTTCCTTTGGCGACACAATTTTTTTGGAGTCAGCAGGGGGAATGGTGTTCTGTTTGTTAAGTGGGGTATTATCTAGGGCCCGCGTCATTGGGGTAGCCTTGGGGTATGTGATTTGGTCCGTAAAAATTCTCTTTAAGTGGTGGATTCACTTTTTGATTTTTATTTTTCTTATATGAAGGGGATGAGTTATGAGAAAAAAGAAGCTCTATGCGAACATGCGAGTTTTATTGGAATCTCTGGTGTAAGTGGACCTATCTCTTCTTTGCATTTCTTGGGTAGATATATTTATAATCTGATTTCTAATACATCCTTTTTAGTAGGGCTATGTGTTCACTGTTTGAGGTTACAAGTTTTGGTGGAGTGATTTAGTCATGTGGTGTTTGCAAGCTATTGTTGGACGAGTGCTGTTGGTGTTGCTCGATCGGTAGTGTTGATTACGGTTTCCCTATGGTGATGCTTGTGTCCTTGCAGTAATTCTCCTTATAAAATGTGCTGCTACTCATTTCGAAAATTATGCCTGGTGGTTTGGTGTTGTTTCCATTCCTTTAATTCGATAGTGTTTGGTTTAGGGAACTAATTCTGATGCATTATTTCTGTGGCTATTAGTCATTGTATTCTTCGTTGTTTTAGGGTTTTTCTTAGGAGCGTAGTTCCCTTAATTTTGTATTCGTTGAATACTCTTTCCTTTTCTATGTTTTGTTCTATTGGATTTTTCATAAAGAGGCGTTTTGACGAGACTCATGCAATGCGAGACAAGTTTTTTGGTGGGGCAGGCGGGCGGGGTTGGGCATGTGTTTGAAGTGTACATAGTTGTATTCAATGCTGGTGTTGGATGGGGAGGACATTGTTGTTTTGTTGGCCGGTAGCATGTGCTTTGTTTTTTGCTGATAATGTTATTTACTGGAAAAAAAATGTAAATGGATTAATAAGAAAATATAGTTAATAAAAGTTATACGTTTTATAACTTTATATATAAATATGAATTTCTAATATAAAGTGTTTTTTTTTACATGACAGCTATTACTAATAAAGTTACATATTTGTTTAAGAGATACTGAAATTAAAGTCATATGTGAATCAAACTATCTTTAGATGCTCCAACCCATGGGAAAACAAGGGAAAGGAGAGGCTAGTATAATTATTTTAGAGAGGAATGTATCTTTTTATGTGTAATTTTATAAGATATGATTATGTAATTTTTTATCATCAATTTAAAATATAAAATTCATATATGACATAAACAATAAAAAATTAATAATAAAAATTACACGTAATATTATCATGTAAAAATTACATGTGAGAGGGTCTATTCTATTTTAGAGTCAATCTGTACAATTATAAAAATACTGTACCGGTTTACGTATTTTTAAATGTTTAGGAGTAAAATATGTATAACCTATAGTTCCAGGGTGAAAATGCTTCCCTGTATTATAATCATACATTAAAATATAATAGACATCAAGAAAACTAGAACAATAACAGCAAGGACCGCATCTCTATGCCCCAGGAACAATATTCCTCTTGCAACTTGCAAAACAGTAGAGCGAAGAAAGGGGTATCTATGTTTTTAGCTCCTAATTAAACATGCAGAGCTTACACTACAATAAGCCTTGAATGAAAGCAAAGGCATTGATGGTTTTCACCTTGATGGGCGCTCCTAAGCTTTTAGCCCTCCAAGGAACAAGAAAGCGAATAACGAAAATCCTCTTCTTATCAACTCTCAGCTGCAATAGAACTCTGCACCGTCGGATCAAAAACTCCATCTGTCAGCATTCTTCTGCAATCTTGATCTTGCCTCTGCCCCTTCGCATCGTTTCAGACTGGAGATGGATGGATATTATTCATCCCAAACCAAACACCAGAACAAAGAAAATTAAAATTTAATTTTAAAAAACCCAAGAAGACAAAAGATTGAAAAAGTATATATATAATATAATATATACTTTCCTATTAAAAGTTATATAAAAAAATAAGAAAAATGTTTGATAGTAATATTTTTTAAATAAGAAAAATGTTTGATAGTAATATTTTTTTTAGTTCATTAACTAATAAATTATTGGATAAACATTAAGGAGCTTGGTTTTCATATAAATGAATATACAAATTTGATTCACATAAAACGCACTTGTTAAAAGGAGAGAATAATGTTTAATGATTTTTTTTAAACTATGAGAATAATGTCTTTTATAGTTTTATTTTAAAAAAATACTTTTTAGCCTAACTTAATTTTTTATTTATTCACACATACACTTATTAAAATTTAAATTAAAATTGATTAAAATTTAAATTAAAATTGATGAGATAAATAGATATATATTTATATACATCTATGAGTCTTACTTTTATCAAAATTTAAGAGTATTAATATGTTGTGATTATTTGTGATTAAAAATTAATCATATATTTCACTAACGTTAATTATTTATTAATTAAATTTAAAAATAAATTATAATTATTAAAATATAAAGAAATACTTATATGTTTATAAAAATTTGGTACCAAAAAATGACCACATATATTACTAAAAAATAAAATTTTTATTAATATTGATTAGTTGAAACAGTTTGACACCTATTTTTAAGTAAGATTTTAAATTTGATTTTTATAAATAAAAAAACAAAAGCTAAAAGAGGTCTATTCTCACGGGAGACCAATGCGAATCAATTCCAGCAATTTCGAAAAAAAGAAAGAAAAAGATTCTAATCACTTGTTCTCAAATAATAAAAAGCTAATTTTTGCTCTCACAGTTGAGTGAATTGGGAAACCTTTGTATGCTGCTACTCTTTTCCCTCAAGTGGTGTTTCCAAAGCATGGGCAGTAGGACAAAAACTGCAGGGTTCTTCCATATCTCTCTCTCTATCCAGTTGTTCCCATTATTTATTACTTCTGAGACCTCTTCTTTTTCCCTCTCAACAGTCTTGTCTGACTGTCTTTTTCTCAAGTGCTCTCTAACCCCTTCCTCCCCACTGCCCTTCAAAACAAACTTTGCAGGCTTTGCTGTCAGAATCCCCCCTCCCCCCCCTCTTTCTCTCTCTCTCTCTGCTATCTGCCAAAGATATAAAGGAACCCACAGAGGTCACTTCACAATCCTTTTATTTTATTTTATTCATTATTTTAACAACGAACTTAAGTCTTTACTTTACACCATCCACCAACACACCAAACGGAGTTAGTGAAATTTAGCACAGGCTAAAACCAAAAAGCAAGCAAAAAAAAACTTGGTATAGCTCTTCTCTCTCTCTCTCTCTCTCTCTCTCTCTCTCATGGACTTCCATCTGAAGCAATGGAGAAACCAACATGAGTCAGAGGAACAACATTCTACAAAGATGCCAAAACTACTCCCAGAATCCCATCCTCATGATCATCATCATCAACAGCCACAATCGCCTGCCAGCTCCTCTGCTCTCCCCTTGTTTGTACCTGAACCCAACAGCAGCAGCAAAGTCAGCTCCCTGTCAGATTCATCACCTACTACTAACACCAGATTTCAGAGTAAGTTTTCCCTATTTCTTTTTCAAGTTTCTCCCTTTTTGCTCGTTTGTGACAGAAAGAAAAACCCAAAGAAAGTTTGATTAGCTTCTGGCCTGAAGTTGCTTACTTTTCAAGTATGCTAGCTTGGAACTCACCTTTCTTCTTTTGGACTCACCATTTTTATTTGGTTCTTATCCTACGTTTGCTCCTTTTCCCTTTTATGGATTGTGCCCTTTCTCTTTCTCTCTCTGGCCTTTATCATTATAATGTTATAATGTCTATTATTATGTAGGAGGGATGGGGAGTTATTTCAGCTTGGCTCAGTGGCAGGAGCTTGAGCTGCAGGCCTTGATATTCAGGTACATGTTGGCCGGTGCTGCTGTTCCTCCTGAGCTCCTTCAACCAATCAAGAAGAGCCTCCTCCATTCCCATCCCTACTTCCTCCATCACCCTCTCCAACATTATCAACCTGCAGCTTGTAAGTTTTCATGTAGGTTTTTTTTTTTTCTTCTTTTCTTCTTTGTATTATTAATATCCGGACTCCACTAATAATGAGATTGACTAATTGTCCAACACAAGGTTTTTTTCCTCTCCTTTGAGATACCCTTTGGGAAGGGGACAAACTTACCTACTCCGACCAACATTGGTTTCGTAGTTTCCATGTATATAAATACATGTTATGCTGAAAATAAAATTTTCATTTTCATGATTATTCATTATGGCCGCAGAAAAACTTTTTCTTCCTTATTTTCATGCAAGATTCTCAGTGAACAAGAAAAGTTAACATTTTGGGCATACTTGTAATTGCATCATGGTTGAAATCAAGGTATAAGGGTAGATTTTGAACATGTTTTGTTATGGTTGGTTGCATCATCACAGTGTTGCAATCAGGGTATTGGGGGAGAGCAGCCATGGATCCGGAGCCGGGGCGTTGCCGGAGGACGGACGGGAAGAAGTGGCGGTGCTCGAGGGAGGTGGTGGTGGGTCAGAAGTACTGCGAGCGCCACGTGCACAGAGGTCGAAACCGTTCAAGAAAGCCTGTGGAACTACCCACACCAACCGGTGGAGGCGGTGCTTCTTCACCGCCTCTGGCCACTGCATCTTTGAAATCCCCATTCGATCTCCTTCACCTTAATAATGATCGGTAATCTTCCTCTCTTTTCTGTATTTAATGAGTGGTTATGAATGGTAGCATTAATTAAGGTTTTTACCTTGAACTATAATAATGAGTACTTACAATAAAAGGCAATCAGTAGTGTGGGAGCTTTGCTTTTGCTTTTGCTTTGGAAAAGGGTGACTAAAACTGTTGCTTCTATGTGGGCTTGATGTTAGTAATTTGGTGGGGCATGGTTAGTTTCAACAATTTCTAATCTGTGGGTCTTGGAGTACATTTCAGAAAGTAGGTTTGAGTTTGATTCTCTCTAATGAACAAGTAATCAGAGGAGTTAGGAGGATATGTTGACCGACTGATGCCTGACTAGTATGGGGCCAATCCTCAATTAAGGACATGCTTGGGGAAAAGCTCGAGATCCCCAACCGTTTCTTTTCAAGCTAAATGTAGAAATCATCTTGTCTTGGTTGATATTTATTTTGAATGTGTTGGTTGCTGGGGCCCTCCTGTGTAGGTCCACCGGGCCCGAGGACGAAAACCAAACTGGTGGTCATCATCATGTGGGTGGCCACATGCTGAGGCATTTCTTTGATGATTGGCCGCGCTCACTGCAGCAAGAGGGGCCTGACAATGCTGAAAGCAACGGAAGGAGGATGAACTCGGGGACAAGCCTCTCTATTTCGATGCCCGGGAATGCTGCTACTTGGTCGGACGTGTCATTGAAGCTGTCAACTGGCTACGGGGAGGATCCTTGTCCAAGGAATGGGAATGGGAATGTGGACCAACTGCAGTTGAATTGGGGCGGGGGGGGATGGACTACGGGGAACCAAGTGCCTTCAATGGGAGGACCACTTGCAGAGGTACTCAGATCATCCACTTCTTCTTCTTCACCCACAAGCGTTCTGCATCGGTTGCCTCGTGCTTCTGCCTCTCAGACCAGCTTCATTACCACCTAGTTTTACTCAGTTGGTGCTCCTATTAAGTCGCCGGATTTTTCCTCTTTTTGTTTTTTGTTTTGTTTTGTTTTGGGTTCGAGCATTCTTGACAATCCACGTGTGTAGCCTTCTATCAATCCTACCGACTTATTTTCTTGTTTCAAAGAAATGGGGCATGACATCCTCTTGTGCATTGCACGTGATAACATTTCCTTTCCTTGGAGCTACTATTTACATATTTACATATACTTAAATTACTTTATTTTTCAGCTTGATTGTTTACTAGCCAGTAAATCGTCTTTGGCAGACGAGAATAGCGTAAGCTTTCACCAGCTCCAAACTTCCCAACGTACTTTCAATTGCCTATTTGAGCGAAATTTTTTTGCTACTTGGTCGGCCCATAATAGAAGTATAGATGAAAATGAACAAAGCGAGGCTGCTATTGTGTTATTATTATTAAAGTTTTATTAAGAAAACTCGTTAATGAACCAATAAATAAAATTATTTTTTATGTCCTTAACAGATGTCCGTGCAAATATCCTAAAGTTATGATAAAAAAAGAAAGTGGTCTTCAAAGGAAAAGAAAGAGAAAAACTTAAGAGATTTTTTTCTTATCCTTAATTGTGAGCAATAAAATAGAAAAGAAAAAGAAAATCAAGTGGTTAATAATGCCTTTTTTATTTATAAATTTATCATTTATAAAATAATTAATATATTTATAAAAATAATACTTCAATATTTTAATACAAAAAAGAGAATAAATTACCTTAAAATTTAATTAAAAATCTCCAATATTTTAAAAAAGTCATGAAACTAGGTCTCTTAGAGTTAATAAAAAAGTCAAGTGAAATTTGCCGATAAAATGTCAAATTTTCCTCCCCTCCCTTCTGTCCCTAAAACAAACTCGTTAGCTTAAGTTCATTTGTTAGCTTTTTCATTATTATTAATGTAGACTTGTTACATGTACATCATTTTATATGCCATCATACTATTGCCACATTAAATACGTTTGAGTCCCACTGCGAATCTCCACTCTGTCCTTAAACGTGCACGCACATGTGATTCACATAAAATTGTTTGTGCTTCTTAGTTTCCATTCACGTGCACAAACGTTAACAACATGAAAAACATATTATACTGTGAATAATTTCAGTCCATAAACATTAACATGAAAAACATATTATGGTGTGAATAATTTAAGTGCACAAACATTAACCTGAAAAACACATTACACTGAATATTTTCAGTTCACAAATTTTAGCAATATAAGAGCATAAACATTAACATAAAACACATTATACTATAAACAATTTCAGTGCACAAACTTTAACAACACAAGTACACAAACATTAACATGAAAAATACATTATACTGTGAATAATTTTAATACACACTTAAATCACCATTTGTACAAGGTAGACCTCGTTCATTTCCAAAAAAAATTCAACCTTTTATCATCTTAATTTTATTTTATTCAAACCACCTCAATGTAATGCAGGGAAATGGCAAATCTTCCAAAGATCAAATTTGAAATGATGGGAGGAAAATGAAGAGGATGACAATCATGGAGAGAGAGAAAAAATACAAAAAAAGTCGAGAATGAGGAGAGGAAGAAGAGAAAAAATACGAAAAAAAAGTGTGAAAGAGAAGATGAAAGGAGAAGAGAGAAATACAAAAATTAATATAATATATAGGGTTAATTAAGTTTTTAGTCCCGATAAAATGATAAAGTTTAGTTTTAGTCTCTCAGTAGAGATTTTAGTCCTTGTAAATTTTGGAAGTTTGATTTTGGTCCCTGTGGATGTTTGGGGGTTGACGGTGACGACCTGGCAGTTAACGTCGCGGACGTGGCGTGCCACGTGGCATAACTCGGTTGTATACCCGTCCTTGATATATGACCCGACTCGGTTTTTTTTTTAAAAAAAAAAATCAATTACCAAAACCCAAATCCACCCACCCAAAAATCTGAAATCCCTAAATCCACCCAACCACCACCCCTCTCCCCGTGCCTCTCTGCTCCTCTCCGTTTCCCCCCATCGTCTTCCCTAAGCTCGTCGTGCTCCTCTCCCCACGTCGCCTGTCTTCTCTCTCATCTCTATCGTCTATCGTCCCTCTCTCTCGTCCGTCGGAGTCTCTGATCCAGCGCAGCGCCTCCACGGAGTCTTCGAAGGCCATGGGCAAGCGGTGCTCCGGTGCGAGGTGGTACTCGACAAAAACGATGACGGATTTGGTGGCCTTGGCCATGCAGACGCAGAAGTCATGGAAGTAAGTGGAGGCGGCGCTGTGGAAGATGAAGCCGCCGCCGTGGTAGAAGACGACGAGGGGGAACTTGTGGTGAGGGGGGTTGTGATCCAGTGCTTCACAGGGAAGGTAGATCCGGGCCCAGGTGTGTATGGATTGGCTGATTGGAAGGTCTTAGAGAGGACCAGTGTGTGGATATTAGGATAAGGTGAAGGAGAGCTGTTGGAAGGGGGATCTAAGCAAGTGAGGGTTTCGTTAAGGTTTAGGATAATGTGGAGTAGCTTGAATGAATCTAGTGGAGGTGAGGATTCCTCTACTTTTGAGGACTCAATTGCCATGGACGAGTTCACTGTGAAGAGAAGAAGGTACAAGGAGAATGCAATGGTGACAACACCACAGTGCTTGGAATGAGGGGACATGGTTGATAGGGCAAGGAAACTATTGGAGGTCGATGAACTAGTAAAGAGAATGGATCTTGAGCGATTTTTGATGCATTTGCTCTGTTCTTTGAGCCCCACTAGGTCGATGAACTAGTAAAGGTCGATAGGGCATGGCGGGAGTGAGGGGAAATGGAGAGGAGCAGAAAGGTAGGGGGAGAGGGGTAGTGGTTGGGTGAATTTAGGAATTTCAAATTTTGGGAAGAGTGAATTTGAGAATTTGGAGTTATATATCAAGGACGAGTATACAACCAAGTTATGCCACGTGGCCCACGTCCACAACGTTAACTGCTACGTCATCACCGTCAACCCCAAAACATCTACAAGGACCAAAACCAAACTTTCAAAATTTACAAGGACTAAAATCTCTACTAAGGAAGTAAAACTAAACTCTCATTTTACAATGGCTAAAAACTTAATTACCCTAATATATATGATGACAAAACAATGACATATTTCAGAATATAACATGAAACATTTTTGTAGTTATTATTATTATTAAACAGATGGTAAACGTAACACCATTGTACGAGATTTTGTTTTTGACCGAGTATAGTTTATTTGATTTGCACGGCAAAAACCACTTCGTATTACTGGACTCAACTTTTAAAATCTGAAGGAGAGATCTTTAAAAGCCTCCCGCAAAATTTTCCGGGGTAATAAATCCCTCCTCGGATGCTTTGCACTTGCTGAAGATCGATTGGTTCATACTGCTACTTTGTAGAGATCAAACATCTGGAAAGCAAAAACAGAAAGCTTCGCGTGCTATACGTAACTTACCTAGCAAGACACACGTACACGATTTTGACGTAAGTATGCTGCTTCTTCACATAGGACTGATATTCTGCTTCAGTTCGGCTTCTTTCCTGTTTCAGAGTTGGTTAAACCAACGGACTTGTTTGTTGGCTAGTTCGAACTGGGGAGTTATTGCATCTTATGCCATTCAGCATTTGGCACATTTATCCCACAAACTTGCCATCAGGGTTCGACTGGCTCTGACTCAGACTCTTGCTCAGGCTCAACTTCATTTGCAAGGGCATAAACCACTGCTGTTCTAGAAGGTGCGTACACGAGAAAGGATCGAGGTCGATCATCATACCATCCTTCCTGAAATAATAGTTGATGTCCGCAAAAATGTTAAAACACACGAACAGAAATAAACAAATTAGACAAAACAACACAAGTTTTAGAGAAGTCACATACAGATGTGAAATACTCGGCAGTGTGATTGAGCCTATTGAAGCCACCAAACAAGGCATCATCTGAATCCAAGACAATCTGAGAGCGAGGGATAAAAAAAAAAAACAATCCATTATACAACAGATTAAACATATTCTAGAACTTGGGAAAAGAGAGAGAGAGTCTTTGAATTCGAATTGAGTTTAATCTCGAAAGATGGGGGAGGGGTTGCCCAAGCCAAGGCTATCATGACCATATTTCTACCATGTAAGACTTAACACACTCCTCGCGCCCAAGACATTTAGAGAGTGAAGTTTGTGAGAGAGACATTTGTGGGTGGTCTAACATGATCTAACATGATCTAACTCAACCTCAAAAGCTAGTTCTTCGGAGTAGTTTCTCAAGCCATTATTATTATAAAGGCATATCCCTAAGCAATGTGAGACTTAACAAAGAGGGAAGGGAATATAGTATGGTCAAATTGTTGCCAGCATTACCAATCAGTGTCAATGGTGGTTTTGTATCAAAAGCAGATGCCTTCTCATGCTAGACAAGTGCACAGCTATTTCTGACCTAATTATCAGATGCGGATACAGATGAGGCATCTGAGCATACACAGACGAAATTGGGAAAAAAGAGCATAAGGCTTACTACTTTCATTTTGGGGACATTTTCGCTCACAGTTCTCATAGCTCACTAAACAGAATTTGATAGATGAAAGAAGATTCACCTTGGTAGTATATATGCATTTCACCTTTCACACTATCAATTTTAGGAATAGAATTACTCACCAAATTGCGCTTTGCTCAATTGGGATCTGAGTTAGAAGACTAACCAGACAAATGACGAAAATAGTAGTTTCTTAGGGTAAAAGATCAGGTCAACTTTGCATTGGTGTAAAAGTTACAAGACCAGAAGTTGTAGTCTTGCAAGAGTAATACCTTATATTTCCCAGGGTTTAAGCATCCAATTCTGTAATCGAAATAGCTGTTGGTCCAATGAAAATTGAAGACAAAGACAAGATTGCCCCTTTCGAAGACTATAATTCTGTCACCTTCATCTTTTCGAGAAATGTACTGGTGCTCAGAAGTCATGAACTGCATCAAACATAAGTAATTTTCCTTAACTGCTTCTGCCCGAGGGATCCACCTCGATTAAATATTTATAAATGCCACCACTAAAGAATAACAAGAAAAGAAAATGGAGCACAACCATGCAGGTAGAACCTATCTCAGAAGAAATAGAAAATAAAAAATCCGCTTACACAACTGTGTTTATTATTTTTCACGGCAGTCAAACTCAACCAACTTCCCACAAGTTGTCTCCAATGATGAGCAATAACCATCAAATCACAGTGAAGTCAGGCAAAAAATGAAGACTTACACCAAACCTTTCTTCTAGATGCTGCATGGCTTGATCAAATTCTTGCATCCCTCGATATCTTAGATAGTCTGCATCCCCCTGAGCAAACAAGGTAGAAAAAGGTTGTTTAAATTTTGAACTATTGCCATTGTAATTTATTCTTTTTCATTTTCCTGAAAAGCCTTGGCAATTTGAATGACTAATAATGAGTGCAGGTGCTTTAATGTTGAACATCAGAGCTAATAAGATAGTAAACAAAGCACATGTTTAAATAGATCCACCCACAAAACCGATATACCTATTCTAGAGCACAAAGAAGTAGAAAATCATTTTATATTCTTTAGTTCCTTTGAAGACTAATACTTTTATGATTTTATCCTTATATCCACAAGAATAAGGATTAAGAAAGAACACCTTACACGAAATTAATTCTTCTAACCTTCCTCAAACATATATACCAATGATGTCTTCAACAAGTTTTATGGTTCATCAGTCACAAGATTTTCACCAAAAAGTGCTCAACCAACTGAAACCCCCAAAGGATAGACTGGGGCAATATACGCTAGTAATTTGACAAGTTGTGAACGAAGTAACCAGGAACTTACCAAGTCAAATCTACGCCTACATTTATCGTAACTGAAATTATTCCCAGGAATTATTGTGCCATTATGAAGATGCTGATCACTCCTTGGAAAATCAATCCACTCTGAACAGAAACAAAGAAGAATGAACCTCCTTAACAACTGCTGAAATTGTTGTTGAATCTCTACATAAATAATTAGAAACAAAACCAGTCCCAGTATATGCTTACCAGGATGGCCAAACTCATTCCCCATAAAATTCAAATACCCTTCACCACCAAGGCACATCGTAATAAGCCTAATCATTTTGTGTAATGCTATACCACGATCTATGAGAGGAGTAGATGGTCTGTCTAAAGCCATGAATTCATACATATCCTGAAGCAGCCAAAATACAAGGTAAAAGGTCTAATGACATAAACTGCAGCAATGTACAAAACGAAAACAAGAGTCCTAATAATTAGGCAGAAGCAAAGTAAGAAGGAACCAATAGAAGTCAAGAAACAGCCAGAGAATTGAAGGATGCCATATTAGGTTCTTCTAAGCTACAACACTCATCTTCATAATCACAGGAGTGTATTGCAAATGCAGACAAGAAATTTCCACAAGATTTATAACAATCAAGAAATTGTTTGTTTATGTATATGCTGCACATAACATAAAAAAAATCCAATGCAGCAGGCAGTTGAAACTTGAAACTGGATGGAATTCAATTCCTTATCTCTTCAAAGCAAATAAAAGTGCATAGCTATACTCCAGAATAATCTCTTCTACATAATTGAGAAACACAGTATATGAAAGATTTAAACACCTTGTCCATCAACCAAAATGCAATTGTCTTGTCACCAACCAAGGCTTGGTCATGACTTTCAGCATAAGCTACACATTTTTCCAGCCACCTTCTGTTTGTGAGTGTGTGAATTATATCACCCATTTTCCAGTCTTCATCTTTCTTCCTACATGAAAAAGGACATGGGTGAAATCACACGTGATTTTCTTTTCACACAACTGATAAACAGTAAGAATGAATGACAATGGCCTATGGAGGTGCAATGATAGGAACGGGTTTAAAAGGGTTTAGGATTTGAATAACAATTTGCAGCCAACAGGAAAAACAATTTGATGTTGGCTTTGATTGACTAATAAATGTTAAGACACAGGAAGTGTAGCATCTTTCCACATGCAAAGAATTAGCTTACACTCTAACGAGCTTAGTAAAAATGAATGGCTAACTTGCATTACATTCCAGAATCATTCTTCAGGTATATTACATTGCTTCTTACATTTTGGAAGTCTAATCAGTTATTATGTGAGTTGAGAATTCTCCAAATTTAACACTCACCTCAATCAATTTCTTCTTGTATCCCAAAAAAAAAAAAATCCCTTTAAAGCTGACATCCAAGAATCTCATTTTCCAAAGTACTAACATATTCCATATATATGTTAATAACTGAAAATCTGTGTCATATCTGATTTGCTTATACTATGGAACATCAGATTGATATTAATTTCTTCCGGGCACATTGTCATTGGGTTTAACCTAAAAGCTTATTTTGGAATCAAAATCCAACACTAAACAATGGGTTGAATATCTAGGAGCCCATTTGAAATATTTCTTTAGGGTCATATGTTTTTATTATTATTTTGCAGCACCAACTCATATTTTATATGCATGCATGACTATCCACAATTAAGACTACTTTAAAAGGAAATTTAACATTCTGTTGAGGTTCCAGATTAAAAACAAAAAAAGTTACTTGAGAATCTCAATCCACTTGTCTGCTATAGCCATGTGCAGCCGGTAATCAAAGCCAACCCCACCATCTTGTGTAGGAAGGCAGAATGTTGGCATTCCACTGACCTGTAAATGGAAAGAAAATTGTAATGCCAACAGGAATTTTCATTGAGTCAAATAGAGGGTTCATACAACATTGTTTTCTAGCTCTTTATGACCATTGTTGGGTCACTTATGTTGCCCATTAATAAATTTTTCAGACAAGACAACTATTCCACTCCAGTCACATTTCAAGTGAGGTGTAACAGAAGTAACATACTTTCTAAACTGTAACATAATATCAAACTTTTGAGAGGATAACATACATCTTCACCAATACTAACAGCCTCGGGAAAGAGCCCATGAATGACATCATTAACCAGCATCAGGTAAATCACAGCATCAACATCAGTTGCGAAACCAAAGTACTCGTTGTAATTTCCAGTAAAACCTACCTGCAGCAAGAAAAAACTACTTTTAATAATATAAGCAAAAGAGGAAGTGTGACATCTACAAAGAAGCATGAAACCCTTTTTTAAGAAAGAAACGTGAGTATTCAACATTTCCATTCTACAGTTGATTTTTTCCCCCTTCAAAATCAGATTTTATTCAGAAGAAACAGTTGAACAAATGAAGAAAAGGGCCCAGATCTTGCATTACACTCTGATTAACTGAATCACAATCCTGCAAGTAAGGCTCATTTTCACAAAACAACTGAAAATCAACAAAAAATATAGAAAAAAATTCAAAGGTATTATTGGAGACCAGCTTATTGTACACGATATCGTAAGTTTAACTGTCAGCCAAGGAGCAACAAAAGAAGGAGAAGGAAATTTGACTGAGTAATTTAGCTTAAGAGAGTTTAGAATTTTCCTAATCAAACTTCAGCACACATCACAGTGGGAAAAGTTACTGTGATCCTAAAAGATACAAACTTATTACTGTATTACACCAAAAAGAACTCCAAGAGTGAAATATAATTCCAGGAACAAAGTAAATAGTTATTGTTCACAATTATTTTTGAGCCAAGGAAGAAATTATCTAGAGAGAAGGAAAAAGGGTACAAGTTAAGAGGAGGCTAACATCCTTCACAACACAGGCAGTAGGAAAACAAATAGGCTAATAAAAGCAATAAAGCTCTCCAAATATCTGCAACTCCAAGTTCTGAGAAAATAGTCAAAATACATATTGATATTTAGATTTCACTCCTTTTCCTTCACTTGGTTATTCAATAATCCTTGATTGCTATGAGCACAAGAGGAGACAAGTTATCTTGAAATACCAAGAAAACTAAAACACAAATTGGTAAAATCAGTTATAACGTACCCCCAATCCATGATGAGTATACATCATAGATGTGACACCATCAAATCGAAACCCATCAAACTTATATTCATCCAGCCACCACCTTGCATTTGAAAGTAGATACCTTAGAACCTAAATTAAGAAGTAACATATGTCACTTACTATCCACCAGAGGGTAAATCATGAGGGAGAATATTGTCAGAAATATGTCAACGAATTATGTGAAGACAGCACTTACTTCCCAGCTTCCATAGTTAAAAAGACGAGAATCCCACATCCAATGATAACCCCGTGACCCAGGATGGAAATAATGACCATCAGTGCCATCGAACATGTTCAGCCCATCCAATGTGTTATTTGATGCATGGCTGCATTCAAAAGTTATCAGTTGTCAGGTATCAGCAGCAGATTAAAAATAGCATCGATAATTCCTTGGGCGTAACGAAACTCATGTAATTATAACTTGAAGATAAGGACTAAAAATACAATCTAGAGATATTTCCAAAATATTAAAAAAAGAATACTAATGTGTACATTGACATCATTACCTATGTACAATATCCATCAGAACAAGTAGACCTAGTTCATGAGCTTTGTCTATTAGAGACTTAAGTTCATCTGGAGTTCCAAACCGGCTGCTAGGTGCAAAGAAACTTGTAACATGGTATCTGCATCATGCAGAACAATCTTTTTACTAACAGGCCATCAATTTTAGGAGGAATACGCTAATGGACTGAGAAATAAAACAATATAGCAAAAAAAAAGAAAAAAAGCCTGTTTTTCTTTGAATCACATTAGAGCCGTCAGCAATCCAAGATTAGGCATTTTACCCAAAGCTAGCATAATAAGAATGTTCTTGGATAGCCATAATCTGGACAGCATTATATCCAAGCTTTTTAATGCGAGGTAGCACATCATCTCTAAAATTGGCATACGTGTTGATTTTTGGTTCCTGCACCTCAAGGTGGATGGCATTGTTAATTGTAGAAAAGCAACAACAACAACAACAACAAAAACAACAAATAAGCCTTGTCCCACTATGTGGGGTTGACTACATGAATTAGATGACGCCATTGTTAGTTATAGAAAAATAACTGAAACTCTAAATATGCACTTTCTTGAATTTGGTAGATTTAGTCTTCAACATTATGCAAATATTCCATTATCAAAATAAGATTGACATTGATTATCTGAAAAAGACCTATGCAAAAAGAAATTATTTAATAAATAATTAAGCTTTCCTTTTTAAAAATCTAAAGCCTTGTTGCTTGTAATAACTAATGCCTTTTACTTAGCCATTTTGGACACGTAACGAATTGGCTTTACTAACATTGCTTTTGTAAATAGTAAGATAATTTTGCTTCATGGAAAAAATTGAAAGAATTTTAGTACAAGTATCCATTTGCAACATGCAGTCCTCCAGATGTCATTAGCTCAGTCTACTAAAACTTGCCCAAGTTTGCCAAACTTAGTTGAGTGGTGTCTACAAATTACACTTCCTATACTCATTCCTATCACAACAGAAATACAAATTCTCACCGGACTACTCATTCCAACATGTGACTCATATATTCTAAGTGATTTTGGTCTCTTCGGCTGTGGATGTTTGAAGACATATTTTTCCTGTGAAAAAAAAAAAAGGAAAAATAAAGCCATTATAAAGCATTGCATTGCAGAAAAATCAAACATAATTAGATCAAAAAATTATTTCAAATTAGCTTAACATATGCAGAAGTCAATGATTATCAAGGTCTGTCCAGATAGCTGGAAATTACTGTTATCAACAAATGATTATTTTCATTTGGTATACTAATATTTTATAAGAACGAATTGCATACTATTCTGCATGAAACTAGTTGGCAAACAAGGTTAAACATTGCAGCGTTGTCTAGCTTTTTATTTGTGGTACAATAAGAATACAATATTAGACTTTAAGCATAGAAAGTACATCTTGGGTTGGGGGATAGGGCATAAAAAGTGCTTCGAATACTACTACAACAACAATGAAGTCTGGTCCCACTAAGTGGGGTCAGCTAGATGGATCAAACAGTGCCCATAGTATTCTATTGTAAATATTTACTTTAAACATTCAAATCATTAAAATCTAAATCTCTTTTAATAATTTCACCTATGGTGTTTTAGGTCTCCCTCTATCTCTAGCTATTGAACTACCCTCCACATGGTCTTCTCTCCTTACTAGGGCATTTACAGATCTTCTCCACACATGCCCAAACCATCTATGGCGCGATTCCACCATCTTTTCCAATTTCCATAATAGGTGCTACCCAAACTTTCTCTTAATGCATTCGTTCCTAATCTTATCTTGACTAATGCATCCACTCATCCAATGCAACATTAAAAAGAGTTAAAAAGAGAAAAACAAAATACAAATATAGAATGAAAAGCAAACACTGAGACAGAGTTGCAGTGGCTTGAAAATACTGCAAAGCTGTGAACCTCTTCACATATCATATCATATAATAGAACTCACCTTGAAGCCACCGCGAGGTGATAGATCAACAAAAAAAGGCAATAAATACAATTCTATTCCATAACAAATGCAGCTATGCAAGGGTAAAGAGAAATGTAACTTAAATGGGAGAAATGTAGAATCTTACCTCTTCTGGTGGATCATAGTATATGCCATTATATGGAATTTCACCAGGAGCCTGTACAGAGAACTTGATCCAAGCAGGGATTGAATCCTTGATTCCAGAGGGAGTATCCATGCGGATCTGCAAATAAATATTTCAGATAATTTGTTCACAGAAAACACCCACAGCCTTAATTCAAGTTATCTATAAATGTTTTAAACACGTCACTCAAGGAATAAGATATCCTTAGAGGGTGTTTAGCACATTGCCTATCAAGATTACCGATAATCTGGATTACCTGTTAGAAAGATTACCACATTTTAAATTACTGGTAATGTTACATTGCAGTGTTTGATATTCACAGGTAATGTAATTGATAAATTACATTACCACGTTGGTACATCAAAAGGATTTCAAGGTAATAAATGTATTTTACCATAATGCCCACTAAATAATAAATAAAATAAAAATAAATTAATAAATTAAATAATAAAAAATTACCATAATAACAATAAAATAAAATAAAAATAATAAAAATATGTTGGTGTATTGCGGTGATGGTGGTGGTAAAGGTGACAACAACGGTGGTGGTGCCAATGATGGTGATAGGTAATGGTAATAGTGGTGGTGGTGGTGACGACTGTAGTGGTGGAAATAAGGGATTGAGGTGGCGGTGACAATGATCATGGTAGTGGAGAGGTGGGTTATGGTAGAGGTGTCGGTGATAGATGTGGTGGCAATGACAACGGTTATGGTAGTGGAAGTAGAGGTGGTGGCAACAATGGGTGGGGGCAACAGTGGTGGTGGTTGTAGCGACGACAATGATGGTGGTGGCAGCGGTGTTAGCAGTGGTGGGTAATGGTATTAGTGGTAGTTGTGGTGACGACAATGGTGACGGTGGCGATGGTGGTGGTGGTGGCGTGGTGGTGGTGGGTGATATATGTTGGCGGCGGTGGGAGTGGGGATGACGGTTGTTGTGGTGGCTCATGAATAAAAAGAGGTGTTTATGTTAAAAGTATTTTTGTCAAAATAAAAGTTGAAGGATTATCTAAAATGTGGTAATCTAGATAGACCCCTCTCATGAGGGTAATCTACATTATTAGCAATGTTGCGTAACCAAACAGGTCAATGTAAATTGCAAGTAATTTTATTGGAAGATTACCAGCAATCTATCCACATTACCTCATACTAAACTCCTCTTAGTTCAAGACATCTATAAATGTTTCAAAATATACTCAAATTTTTTATAGAAGAAATTTTATAAGAGAAATAAAGTATGGAATTACATCACTCAAGGATAATATTTATTTAATTTTTTTTCATAAAAGAAAATTTTCATTAACAAGGAAAGGAGAATAATACAAGGATAAAGAGTACAAGAAATTCTCATTACAAAAAAAATGACAACTAAAGAAGGAGCCTCTCAACATATCACTCAAGGATAATATAACCTCATAAAAGAAACAATTAACACTTAAAACCAAAGGAAAAGAGAAAGACACATCAACTAGGGAAACTTGTCACTCTTCTTTATAACTTTTGTGGTTTGATAAAAAATAAAAAAAACCGGTGAGTGAATAGCCAGCTTATACACTGGAAAGTAGCTGGATGTAATACTTTATCTCTAGTGTATCTAGGGTGATGTCAGCCAGATTATATGTTGGAGCTTCTTTGGGAGAAGAGGAAGAAGGATCATTCCCACAAAGCCTATTATGGTACATTGAAAACTGCAGTGGAAAGGTACAGGAAGGCTTTCAAGGGAAAATGGGAAACCAAAAATCAGTACAGAAAAGCCCCCTTAATCTTCTGCAATGAAGTTTTTCGATTCATCAAAAAGAGTTTCTAAAAGATGCAATGTAACAAAAAATAGTTGTGGAAGATACAGGTGAATGGTTTCAGAAGATACTCTAACTCTGGAATAAAATTCTCTACTAATTAATTTGTTCTCTGGGCCACTATCAATCTTGAAACAAACTCAGCCCATCACTCCACTGTGCATGAGCAGTAAAATGTTTCACAAACACTAGCAACATATAGAATGGCTGAAAATATATATACGCATGTCAATAATAGGGGGATCAATTTCCATACACTGTCTATATTATAACAGAATTCTTATTCATACATGCATGGTTTTGGTCTTCTTGCTTGGTATAAATTGTGAGGAAAAAGATGTAAGAATATAGGGAAAGATTATGTGGAACCAGATCACATGATTGGAAAAATCTTGTTATTTGAGTTTTGAGATACAAGACTCGTTACCTGTACAAACACTCAAATTGCCAACATAAAAGAATGTAACTTAAATCTTTGGTAATGAATAAAAATAAAGACTCTTAAGTCTATAATCAATGGTTATGTGAAGATCATCAATATCCATATAAAATTAATCATGCTCTATTCTGAAAAATAAATTACCTTGACTCGAGAACCATGAGGAATTGGCGGTGAACCATCTACATTGTTTGGCAAGAAGATCTCCCACACACCAAACTCATTCTGTGTAAACAAAACTAGAACAGTTAAAGATGGCCAGTGGCATTACACTCATCATTTAAATTTAAGCAATGATCAAATATCCAGGACCAGGAGTCTGTTCAGATTTGTAACAATTATGTCCATCACATCATGGTTATTAAATCAAGATTCAAATCGTGAATCGAAAAGCTTATTTTCCGAATCCTGAATCGAACTATATCGTGAATCGTATACCAACATGAAAAACATGTATTTTTCATGTTAAAAAACATCCAAAAAAAAAACTGTATATCAACATTTCAAAGTCAAATAGCTAATTGTTTAACTAATAAATTGAGTGAGGTAGTGAATGTATGAAATCTCTATTTCAAAAGAATGAAAATTAAGCAACGAAATAGTTTAAAATGGTGTATTTGGTTACACCTCTTTAGTTTATTTCATTTAACAATTTAAGCTTATTTAACACTCTAATTTTCTTAATGAGAATGGGTGAAAAAATGTAAAAAGAAAGTAGTGAATCGTTGAATTGTTTCACATCACACTGAATCGGTACATGTATCGTAAGATTCAGTGCATGATACGAATCATTAGCATGCCAAATCGAATTAAATCGTGAATCGTAAGATTCTAATAACCATACATCACATCAGTACATGGCATAATTTCCATTCAAAGCAGGAATTCCATCCTTCAAGCAGTATTACTTTTGGGAGAAAATCAAGTCAAGTGGCATAACTACTAAGGAAGACAATAAGCTATAAAATAAAGTGCATTCAAAGCAACTCATGGTTTAGCCAATTCAGGATGTGTTTCCCTATTTACAAGCCTTAATATAAAACAGGCCTCTAAATAGGCTAGGCCTTAAAAAAAAGCTTATGTCAGGTAATAGGTCAGACTAGGGCTTAAAAAAGCAAAGTCAGGTCTGTTTCAGCCGAAGTCAAAGCCTGACCATGTTTGTCCTATTTCCAACCCTGAATGGGATGACAAGGATCAAACTCTTGCTCACTAAGTCTAAGAGTTTCAAGGTCAATTAAGGATAACATACCCGAGTCATTACATCTGCATTTGGATTCCAATTGTTGAAGTCCCCAATTAATGCTGCTGACTGAAAAAGCATCCAATAATATCCATAATGGTTTGAATAGAAAAATAAAACCCTTTATTTAAGTTTAAAGCCACACCACATGCACAACATCCAAAATCATATTATATCCAACTTTACTTGAAAATATACAATGATAGAGTGGAAATGGGTGAGGAAAGAGACGGATATCACTGCTTAAAAATTATATTAGTGTCTCTCAGAGTATGAATTTCATCTATAGAATGCTTTTATCATTTTTTTTTCTACCAAATGAATGCATTCATTCCTTCAGTTGATTTCAGATCACTATTAGTATTATCATTATATTGACAATAAGTCAGTATAAGTATAGTCAACTCTGTAACTCTAGTGAATATATTTTGTAATCACAGAATGACAAATTAAAGGGCATAGCTCACTGAAGCAACTCAGAGAACTCCACCAAGTCCCAATTAACTCTAATATATATGAAAACGTTTACGTCATTGTAATAAACACTGATTGGATGAACTGAAAACCTGCAACAGTGCTTTTACTAAAATGTAAAGTAAAGCGGTGTGTTGTATTAATGTTTGAAACCTGAGTGACTCTGCACTCCTGTCAGAGGTTGTGCTTAAAAAATACAACTACAAAGGAATTCTAACCAGTAAAAAAGAACCAATGTTGATACAAAGAACTAAGATGAAGTGTACCTTTGCTCCAGGTGCCCACTCTCTGTAAGTAATGCCTGTAGCACTGTAAACAAAGTTTGTAGTTAATCAGGCATTTTGTATTTTGTGTGGTGTGTCATAACATATCCAATCTAAAATGTTTTCATTCTTATTATTATTTGTTGTCTTTATCTTTACCTTCTTCCCTAACCGTAATTATTCAACATTGGTATCAGGGATGTACGCTCCATTATAACAAGTGTGTCCATGTTCTAGTGAATTTAGTTCTTAGAACTCTGCGTATATGCTTCTTTTGTTTTCCTTAATCTTATTATTTTGTGTCCATGGACCTTCGACGGTACTTGCTATTAGAAGTCTTCACTATTTACATTGTAGATCCTTTAATTCTATTTACTCCTACATCCTTTATATTTTATTTCTTAATTTTCCAACAATTTTCAAACTCCCTCAACCCCTCAAAACCCAATCTTGGCGACCCCAATACCCCCTCACCCACACCAACTTTGCACCGCCACCATTGCCCACCGCCGCTCTGCTGATAAGAGCATCCGCAACAATGCCCATGGCAACAATGTGACCCACAACCACCTCTTATTCACCAAGGACATACCCTCAACCTCCTCGACTTCAGTGAGAGCAGTGATGGCTGAAGATTTGAGATGGAGGTAGTGGTTGGCTAAGGATCTGATCTGGAGATGAAGAGACTGAGGTGGCAAGGTGAATGCTTGAGATAGGGGTGAAAGCTCATGGCAATGGACAGTGGAGGCTAGGTTGAAGAGGCTACGGAGCAGTGGTGTTTGTTTGTTTTTTCTATTTTTTATTTGTAGTGTATATGGTTGCAAAATTAGAATATGTTAAGGTTTCCATTTTTTATGTTGGATTTTATTTCGGGATGCATTCTGGCTTGTGGTGTTTGCTGGTATTAGTTTGAGGTTTCTCTGTTGCTATAGCTGTGGTGTTTACTATAGTCAAATGAGTGAAGTGAGAAAGACACCAAGAGCGACCTGGGGAGGAAGAGGATGATGTTGGCTGTGATGGTTTTGTTGATGTCATCCTTCCCAGAGTTGACGGCAATTCAAGGTGAGAGAAGGACTAGAGAGGAAAGGGGACAGGTGAGGCTGAAAGGGGAAGATAGAGATGGGAGTGGATGTATTTGGAATTAAAATATTTTTCCTAAGGTTTATTTGCACTACAAAATTTATTTAATAAGCAAGTAATGAATAACATCCATGAATCATTTTTAATATCAACCTAATGGTTAAATTTACAATGCCCAGAGGCATTGACCCTAAGTCCTAACAGATCCTTGTTAATAGGATCCAAACAGATCCTTGTTAATAGGTCTTTCTCTTCCTTCATTAAGCAACCAACATGTATTTTTATTCCAATTTTAGCTTTTATCTATTATTCCCCAAACATGCCCTTAATGTGACATCAGTAATTTATGAAGCAGAATGCTAGATGTGTGTATGTGTGCAACATCAAACTGTTAGAATAAGTGCAATGTCATACCTGCGTGTGAAGCCAAATTTTTCATACCCACGAGAAAATACATCCAGGCCACCTTCATACTTGTCAATTTCGTCACGCAATCTTTTGTATTGTCCATAACTGTGATTTGCAAAATATGTATTTAAAAAAGAAATCAGGTTTTTATTTTAGTTACAGTATCTATTATCAAAGTGCTAAAGTAAAGCAGGTACAGTTTAGGAAACATAAAAATGGCGTACCAAACCATAAGTTCCTTAACTATCTTGTATATGCATAAAATTGAATTATTCATTTGTTTTTTAATTCAAGATTAGCAAAGAACACATCTGGTACTTGTTTCACCTAAAAGAAGCAGGAGGGAAGAAGGTAGCTAACCGAAAATCAAGATGTTCCCGGTGAGCTTGCAAAAGTGGATCAATCTCATATATTTTCTGCCCAGTGCCAGGTGGGGGAATAATCTTACGTTTAGCTTCATCACTTTTTATTTTTACTTTTGTGTCTATAGATACTGATGTCTTCTCAGCTTGAGCAATGGTGTTAACATTTACAAGTGATGACATAACGGAAACTTGCCCATCCTCAACCTCTCTGTCAGTGCTGCTAGCTGCTTCATCATCATTGTAGTTATTCTCATCTTTCATGATTAACTCTTGTAAGTTCTGAAAAGACTAAAATAAGCAATCAGCACAGAACATGCAAGGAAATTTATGATTTCCAAAAATGCAAATTAAGAGATCAATAATAGTGAATAAACAGAAATTGTAAACAAAATAACAAACCAAATGCAGTTGAAGGCATGCTACCAATGGAAATACAAACATAAACACATAAATAATTAAACCCGGGTATGCTGCCAACACTTGAAGGCTAAGAAAATTATACACGATTCCAGCAAAACCGAGTTAACTTAGTCCAAACATAATATGGATACATGCGACTAGCCGACTACCAACCTATTATTCAAGAATCAAGACAAGATTCACTGATGTCACCTTAAACTCCATTCAGCTTGTTCCATAAATCCACAATGTGACTATTATGCATAATTTGTTAACAGATCAATTTAACATTTAGCAAGACATAAAAAACCTTACAAGAATCTGGATCATAAAAATACTTTCTACCTTTACTTCCATTTTATATGTATGTGTTCACAATTTACAAAGAAGTTGGTTGCAAAGTACTGTTGATAATTGTATTTAATACTCAGAAGAGTCAGAACAGAAACCTTATTTTCCATTTTCTAATTGAATTAATGTAGTTCAAGTAAATTTCAGCACACTGACATAAAGTAGTCTTCAACCCCAAATCTTGTTAGAAAATTACAATTTTATATGTCAAGTCAGAAGGTAGTAAGCTGTACCATTACTTTCCACATTTCCTTTTGAAAGGATGGAACGGAAAGGCACCACAAGAAAACATGTTCAGAACCACCTTTTTCTGTTCAACATCAGATAACGATCATCTAATAATTGTAACAAGCCATTTCATTAATGAATTTGTCATCTTGTAAATGGAATTAGGGATCGATAGTCCCGATCACTGATGCAAAAATATAAGCTAAAACCTGAATGTGGTCATTACTCATCCGGAAAAGGTTTTTTTTTAATTATTATTTTATTGAAAGAAAAAGAAATTGTATCAAAAATAAAGGGGGGAGAAGCAAAACTATTAGGTAGCTCAAAAACACAAACTATCTTGAACGAAAGCTTATGCCACAAGGCTGACCAATCTCCATGCATGTCTGAGGTACCAAGTACCTTGAAGCAGCCATGAGTAAAACACTAAAGTGAAGCCAAAATTAATTCTATCCTAAATCAAGTTTGGACCAAAAAAAAACAGAAATCTTAAATATAAAAGCATTTAGCACCAACCAGATGCACTAAACGACTGTAAACAATGCATAACGCCATTAAAAATAAAAAAAAAATCCACGTTTCCACAACAGCATTTGGAGACAAAAGTAGGAATGAAGACAGCATTATGGATTTTATCTAGCCTTAAAACTAGATAAAATCCATAATAATATAACTTCTATTAGGAGGATTGAAGACAAAAGTAGGAATTAAATGTGTTCGTTAGAAGATTAGGTGTCAATAGAATTCATAATACACTATATTTCTCTGAATTGTGTTTGAAAGGTGGACAAAAATCTATTTGCCAGGAAGCTGAGACAAATGAAATTCCAGACATACTTCACATATTACAGATCTAAAGAAGAGCTAGAGCTAGACATCAAATGAATGCATATAAATCTGTCATAATGACCTGGCAAAACGATATTTGACAAACTTTTGCAAGACACAACAAGAAAAGCAAATGACAATTATAATTCCCTTTATTTTCATACATAACAATGAAGTTTCTCCATATCGGTTTTTCCCTCCACCCTCCATAATATTTCTTTTTCAAAACCACAATCAACAAATAATGACAACTATGCTAAAACTCAACTAAAATGCAACACTTTTGCCACAAAAAAATGCCACAAGTTTCATAGATACTCTAGATACACATGACAACATCTCTCTCAAAAGCTTACATGTGACAATGGCCTCTACCCAACAACTTAAGCTTTTAGGAGAGATAGGTCTTGAGACTCTTGACAACAACAAAGCCACAATTGCCATATGAAGAACGCCATGTGACAACAAACATGCTTAATCAATTATGAAAATATATTCCACATGGAGAACGAAGAAGCACCTGTGGATCCTCTGAGGTTATATCAGGAGTTTCAAGTTGATCTGTCAAGGATGAAGAGTTATCTTGACCTTGAGGAATAAGTACTTTATCAGATTTATCAGATTCAGCAACCGTCGAAGATGAGGTGTCAGAATCATGGGAAAATTTGACAGAAAGGGTTTTCCCTACAAGAAGGCATAAATAAACCAGTGAGGTTTTCAAGCCAATCATGTAGTATTACTAGTTCCACACATCAGCTAGATTAAACTTTATTTTCATCATAAATGAAAAGATATATCGCATGATTTGCCTTTTTTACTTCCTATTTTCAATGTTATTATGTTGATTTAGTAATTTAAACAAATGTATCACTGAATATTGATAGCCAGTTTCACAAGTCAACTGATGCTAGTTTCACATTGTTATAATGAATATTTCATACATGTTCATTACCACTCTGATTAAAGACTATTTCCCTTTCGTCATCAAACTGCATATGGTTAAGATTCAATTCATATTCACAATAAACAATGAATTGAAGAGTAAATAAACAGGATTCGACTACAAATTTTACACAGAACAATGTGATTTACATTCCCAAAAAAATGTCAACTCCATTATCGGCAATACATGTTTACAAGCTCAAACTACATGTGTTAAAAAAAAGGAACATGTGAAACTCAGATTGCTTTCCATTGCAGCTACAACTCGAAGAAACAGAATTTGTCCACACCTCTACAGTGAATCTTAAAGACTGATTTAATTACAATAGCTGATTATTATGTATTCCATCATTGTCGATAAAATGTTGAGTTTAATATTCAGTTTATCAGTTGTTGTAACCTACAACGGCGTCATTCATCATAAAGTTGCATTATGCAAATGCATGCATAAATCATCCAAATAGAGTCACGCAAACTCAACATAAGAGCTCAATCCACAAAGTACACAAAAATACAGCATCCTGGTTCGTAACCGATGTAATCAACCACACAAAACAGGGCAACACCAAAGTCCTTAGCCTCAAAAATGAACAAAATAAAGGTGGATTCTCACCTTTCTCATGGGATAAATACCGCATGCTACTTAATTTAGCCATTTTTTATAATTTTTACAATTAAATTCATTGGATTCTGTTATTATTTCATGTTCTATATGATTATGATAAATTGTTTATTAGTCAAATCATTGAAATAGCTAACTTATGAAATGAAATGAAATAAAATAAACAAAGCGAACAGTAACATAAAAAATCTCATGCAGAAACCATTTACTACTAAATTAACTGAACAAATTTCCACGGATTCACGATTAGGAAGCACAAACCAAGCAAGTTCAAAAATAGCAAGCACACAACTCCACGAAGAACGAAACCGTAAAATGCATTATTAAGGCGAAAAGTAAAAAAGAAAAAAAAGAGAGGTAGGCGTGCGTACTACGAGAGAACGCATCCTTGTTGAGGAAAAAGGAGAGCGACGCGCTCCTGCGATCGCCGTGGAAGCTCGCCTGCGACGACGACGACTTGTGCAACGAAGGAACCGCAGGGAGTCGAATTCCTGAGATGGTGTAAACCATCTTGCTCTGTACCTAGCTAAGGTTTTTGAATCTAAGCGAGATTGGGATTCAGGAAGAAGAAGAAGAAGAAGAAGAAGAAGAAGAGATCCAGAGTGGAGAGCTGTGCGAGATTTGAGTTCAAGGAGGCAAGGGAAGCGTGACACTGGTGCTCATGATAATGAGTGAGTGTTACTTTCTCGAAGCAATAAAAGGGAGTCGCGTTAATAAATAAAAATAAATAAATATATATATATATATATATANGTGTGAGCGAGTTCAGTCAAGTGTAGCATCATTACGGGGCCCACTGGGCTCACTTGTGTTCTCACTAATCACAATTCTGATCGTCCATTCTCTTCCCCCCCGCCCCACCCCCCAAAGTTAACAGGGCCCCGCTTCGGATATGAATTGATTGGCTTTCAATTTTTTCCTTTTCTTTTCTTTTTATCTTTTTTTCTCTTAAATTCTGTGTGCGTTATGTTGTGATCAAGGAAAAGTACCCGGGAAAGGTTCTTTTTGAGGTCTGAGTATATGCCCCTGCGTCCCCTTTCGGAGCCAAACCGTAATCTTTTCATTTGGATTTAAATTTTTTAAAAGTGGATTTGCTCCCTTTAAAAATAAAGTAAAATGTTTTACCTTTAAATTAATAAAATTTACATCATTTTATTGATTTTAGGAGGTTCAATGGGATTTTAGTAGTATTAAGATTTGTCCTTATGTTTTGATAGAAAATATTTCGAGGGAACAAATAGTTCTGTGGGAAATAAAATCAGAGCATGGGTTATTCCATGAATTATTCATATGGGCTATGGGTACACAACAGGCCCATATTTAATTAATTTGGAAACAAAGATTCTAAAGATCGATTCAATATTCTATTCTTTCTTTTTGGAACATAAGTAGTCAACTGATATACTCTTGTGACTGCAGGCTCAATTGATAGTTTATATTCAAATGTGGAGTAATAAGCATATAATAATCTGGTTTTACCAAAAAAAGCATATAATAATTTGGGTGTAGCCCCATGAGCCATGACTGATGATTAAAAAAAATCTGGTTTCAGTAGTTCCTTACTATCACAATCAGAAAGGTTGGAAGGAAAACAAAAAATATCTGCGAAAAGCTATGGAGGATAATGACCTTTCCATTGGACTACGCTTTAAATATTTTTATGAAAAGTTTGTGGCCATGATAATTTTTTTTTTCATTCTAAGACTAAGACAATGGCATTTATATGAACAATTTTGTAAAAACAAACTTTCAGCAACCCGTGTAGGGACGAGTGGGAGAAGAAAAGTAAGGGTAAACAAGAATTAACCCTTAACTCAAATTTCCTTAAACTTCTCGTTATTTTGAATCAATAGGCAATTTTAATAATATGATTTTTTATTATACTCGCACGCATGCTGTGAAGAGTTATTTTATTTCCATAAAAAATAAAAACTTTGTAACTTACACTATTACCTAAAAAAAAAGTTTAGATTATCAACAATAAAAAAAGGGGGAAAAAAACCAACGGGGGTTGGTCCAAGTGGTAAGCGACTTGGTATCGCTTAAGCAAGGTCCCGAGTTCGAGACCTTGTGAACGCAGTTATCCCCGCTGGGAGACTCACCGGCCACAGCCAGGTGCGCGACGGATACCGGGTAGGCAACCTAAAAAAAAAAGGGGGGGGGGGAAAAGTCAATAAAATAGAATAATTTATATTTTCAGATACCAAATGAGAAAATAGCCAAACTTAGAGGGATTGTCATATACCATAATTTTGAAATAAAATGGAAAAAATTAATAAGAGGATAACACAAACAAGAAAGGCATAGCCTATCTTTTTTGGAAGTTGAGGAATTTTATGCCAAAGGCAAACCCAAACAAGAAAATGAGAACCCAGCCTATATGAGCAACAGCAACCACCGGAAGGAAACCATAGTCATAGCCCAAACACTCCTTAAGGTATTTTTTCAGCTCCATGTTCCCAGCTCCTGGGATTTCCAGTAGTGCACTTTTGTCACCTAATTGAGAGGTAATTAGGCCATAGATCGTCCAAGCATTAGGAGAAGCCCAATAGTTCCATCTCCACCATACAGGCATTATCTGTAACATTAGTCAAAAAATTATATACATTAGTTAGTGGTTATTGAATAGTATCTCACGATACGATATACTATATGATACACATAAATCTTGATGCGATTCATCTAACTGAATCGGAGTGACAGATGAATGCTTGATAAATCTTACGATTTGTGATACACCGTACGCTATAATAAGTATGAACCATGATATGACACTAATTTTTTTTTCTTTTTTTTCTTTTTTCTGAAATCCCCTCGGCAGTAACATTTTGTTTAACCTTATTCTTTAGCTTTTTGTCAATCTTTAGTCTAAATGTCATTTTGTCTACGATATGTCGTGTATAAAATATATTTTTATTATGCTTCCGAATCGTTACGATTCGATACGATTTACAATTTATAATTTGCCTCGACGGTGCATAATTGCGATTCAATAATCATGCATTAGATTCGATATGCAAGAGAAAAAAGCTTCATTCCCAGCTTCAAATTATGACACACACATATCTGTGTATGTAAAGTGAAAATGGCATACCGTTGTTGGAATGAGAAAGCCAGAGAACAAGTTCCATATGGACAAGAAGAATGAACCAACCATGGCAGCCATTTGGTGAGTTGGGGTTAGTGCAACAACCATCATTCCATACATTGTGCAGTAGATAAAACATGCCAGCATATAGTAGTAGAACCAAAACACTTTCATCGCCTTCCATTCAAACCCAATCATGCAATAAAGAACGAAAGGAGTGAGGCCATTGAACTTAGGTATAAAGAACATTTTCTGTCTTTTTCTAGGAGTGAGGCCATTGAACTTAAGACTTGTCTAACAAAGATTTATCTTTTAAAATCAGCACAAACACAGCTTAAATAACTGGACAAAATTTTAGCTTTATGTTGAATCCATATCCATTGAAAGGATGTCTTTATTCAAAGTTTATATTATAACCATGTAAGTCATTTTACATGTTAAAAAATGAATAAGACCCCTCTTCCTTTGCTTTTATACCTGGCCAAATGCATAAGGCAATGCAGAATACATCCCCGCTGCTCTTTCTCGATAGAAGACAGTTCTTTCAATGGCAACAACTGACTGTACCATTGCGGCGTTCGTGGCTCCAAGAAAGAGCACAGCAGAGTACATGGCTCCCAAAAGGTTCATTAAATCTTGTTGTTTATGACTACCAAAATAAAAAAATTGTTCGGCAAACATTAAATATTGAATATGAACTTGAAATGCAAGTTTTAATGAGAGGGGTTATATCTTGTTAGAATATCAAACACAACTGATAAGAGCACTAAGCAAAAGGCATTGTCTTTGAAATCATGGACATGTTGAATGAATATGTAATATGTGAAATGACTTACGTCTTCTTGGCTTTACTCCAGAATATTAGACCAAACAAGACACCAATCATTATTGTCATGAAGAATCCGACGGCATTGTATTGAGGATGTCTCCAATAGGACCAATGCTGTTTCCAGAAGCAGGCTTTGCACTGAACAAAAAATGATTGGGAATATTTGGCTGGGAAGGACAAGTCTTTGGAAGCTGGTTCTGGAGTACTGAGCTCCATGATAAGTTCTTGATTGCACCTAAAGTAAGTACAAAGAAAACACACATTAGAAAGTTAGAATTCTTGTTGCATATAAGCATGGAAAAAAGTTAACACCTCACAAGAGAAAAAGCTTAGTGGTAAAGGGTAGAGCTAGCATAAATCTCAGCAAAATCTGAATCCAATTCAGTCTCCATTGAAGGGGAGCTTATCTCAAGCATCCACATGGCAGGATTATAACCATCCTTGATTTTTGGAACCCCAGGGATTGCCTGAAGCAGAATATGTACATGAAGGACACATGCAACTTTATCTACAAAAATCCCAAGCTGCCCACAGTGCTCAAAGATGGAGATAAACTGTAAAGCCCTCTAAAGACCTCAAAAGACAACTGATATAGAAAAGCTTCAACTTCAATACTCACTTCAAAATATTCTACAAGCTTATGCGAGTGGCAACCAAGAGGTCCACCATAGATAACTTTTCCTCCTCTTTTCATCAACATTAGCTGCATTAATAAAAAAAATCAAGGTTAAAGATATGTAATAATCAACCAAAGAAATAAAACAAACTTTGCAGTCTATAGATCCTAGACTTGCCTCATCAAAAGCTTCAAAAATGTCTATGCTTGGTTGGTGGATTGTACACACAATGGTTCTCCCTGTGTCTACTGTGTTTCTCACTGTTCGCATAACAATAGCAGCAGCTCTAGCATCAAGATCAGATGTTGGTTCATCCATGAATATGATTGAAGGGTTGGCAACCAACTCTACAGCAATAGTAAGCCTTTTCCTTTGTTCTGTTGATAAACCATCCACACCTGGAAGGCCAACCAGAGCATCTCTGATTGGTTTAAGTTCAACCAATTCCATAACTTCTTCAACAAACATCTACATCACCAATAGAAATAGAAAAAATTCTCTAAGTTCTATTAGAAAATAAAAAATCATTAAAAACATAGTGAATTGTTGAGGGCCAAGATGAC
This sequence comes from Nissolia schottii, assembly GCA_003254905.1. Lineage (NCBI taxonomy): Eukaryota > Viridiplantae > Streptophyta > Magnoliopsida > Fabales > Fabaceae > Nissolia > Nissolia schottii. The sequence goes on from QANU01111459.1 coordinate 137,469, forward strand.
AAGCTTTTTGTTCCATCACACCTTTCGTGTTTGTGTATTTACATCTGAAGGAAGACGAAGCCATGCTGAAAATAACAGTGATTCATAGACAGTAACATGTGGAGAATGAATGTCATTTTGTTCACAATAACCACTAATTCGAGCAAATGTTGCTTGGTTCTTTGGATAGCCTGAGATGCTAATACTTCCTTCAATATAACCACCTGTTTTTCTTCCAGCTAATACATCCATGAGGGTTGTCATCCCAGCACCACTAACCCCTACAAGTGCTGTCAATATGCCTGGTTTGAAAGCACCACTGACATCTTGTAGTAGTTGAAGTCGATCTTTATTGAATCCTTGGCTCTTCATTTCCTAGTGTGATAAAAGACATAACAAAACCAAAATATTTATTGTGAAGAATAAGGAGGTTTCAAATTTCAATAAATTTCAGGGAATGCCCGAAGTTCAACTTTTCAATGAAAGCTCATATGATTTTGATGAACACTTAAAGGCATTAAGTTTTATAACAAGATATTTACATGACTCTAAGTGGGGGGAAAGTGGAATTTTTATTTTTTATTATATTTTCGCTTAGAAGAAAGCTAAGTTCCTAGTGATTCAAAGTGATCGTTATAGTTAACACATTATTGAGTGTTGTTACAATTTAAAACAAAGTAGAGTATTTCATCATAAACCTGTCAATGTAAGGTAAGTATAAAATAATTCAATTTTTAGAATGGAGTCACTTACAGAAGGCATATCTACGTAGTAGCTAACATGATTGAATGCAAGTAAAAGAGACTGAAATGGTAAAACCATTCCTCTTCTTGGTTCTTGGTCAGAAGAACCAGCAGTTTCTGAGAATTTTTTCATTTCCATGTCTACACCTGCTATTTAGTACCAAGGATTAGCAGCATTAAATGAAATGGTGTCATTAAGTTTCATGAGAACTATGTTTAAATAAACTTTTTTGAGAACCTTGAACCAAAATCAAGAACATAATCTATACTGAAACTTTTAAATGTGTTCAATAGAACTATTGCAACTAAGTTGCTCAAAAGCATGAATCAAAGTTAATGCTGCAAGTTATCTATACCCCACATCTCTCAAAATAACAATCAGGAAATAAAGCAAAAATAAATAGGTGCAAAAATCTTCAAGGATTTGTTGTCCGGAGGATGATTTTTTGTTCTTGTCGCCTTCATCCACAACGACTGCTTTTGAATCACCCAAAGCTGAAATTATAGTTGGATATTAAGGGGTTTACCAACGCAAAAAGTTTCATTCAATAAAGGTCTCTGAAAATCAAAGCATACAAACTTACTATTCAAGTAAGTCAATGCAACAATGAATAGAAGGTTGAAGAGAAGAGAAAACCCAAACAAGGCTCCAATGCATATCCAATACCAATAATCTTCCGTATAGAAGCCTCTAGATTTGAGAAGTACTTTTCCAACTGTAGGTGCGTCAATTCTAGGGTCTGTATTCGGCTGCAAGAGATAACAAAAATATTAGGAATTCTTTGAAGATCATAATACAGAAGTAACTAAGGCTAGATAAACACTCGTCTTTCTACTTGAAGTAGGAAACATAAGCAGTGAAAAACAAAAATGGGAAATTTGATTTCATACTTGACTCCATCTTTTATCTAAGAATTCATTCATTGCTATGGCATTCTGAGCATACATCATAGGAGATACATAATAACCCCATATCATCCATGATTCAATGTCGTCTGCAAGCACAAAATAAAATATGTTGCATTATTTGTTCGAACTATTGAGTACTACACTACTACTCTAAAAGGAGAGTAAGAAAAGTTGTAACATGTTTATTCTTAATGTTGAAGAAATTGAAGCTTCCATAAATTATAGGGTCTGTCCAAAATAAAGTAAGTGAGCAATGGCATACCTTTGGCAATAATAAAACCTCCTAGCACAAATACCAATAGCAAGGTCAAGGTACCTAGTGTATTAGCAACAACTAGTGTTCTACCAACAGCAGCAATGAATCGAAATAGAGAGAGAGCCATCTGATGAACTCCAAACAATGCCAAGAACTGTCGAAAGAATCTGACAAAATGAAGGGACATGTGTGAATTAAGAAATTGTTATCACAGTCTAAAAGCTATTTTCACCACCAAAATCCAAAACCAAAAAGAAACTATTTCAAAAATTGGTTTTAGTTCCTTTCTAATGCAAAAATGAGCAAGAAAATTAAGGAATGAGTACCTGCTAGCAGCAGGAGCAAACCCAAATAATCCATATCCCTGATTCCATAAAGGAGAGAGGAATCCTGAGAACCCATATAGGTAACCCAAACGCCCATGCAGGATAGAACAAGAAATCCCTTTGTTTATAAAAGACAGGAAGCCTGAAAACAGTCATGGATAGTTCTGCCATCCCATTAAACATCACATTTATCAGAGTGAAAAATAGTGCTCCATAGAATTTTTGTCCACCTTGAACTGTACCTACCGTCATTTTGGTTCTAAGGAACACAGTAAAGGTAATGATAGACATAATTGTTATCTGTGTTGTCTTGAATATGTAAACGAAAGAGCTACGCTTCATAAGAAGCCATTCTCTTGAGAAGCATGCTTTGAACAGTTCCCAGTTTGATATGCCATACTTGTCTTTCACTAAAGCAGCTTGGTGGATTTGATGCTTGTCATAGGGAACCCCAAGCTCAGTCACAAGTTGCTCTCCTATGTGAAATGAATGGAAGGGTTGTACAAACTCAGGAACTGAAACATATATGTAAGGTTCATCTTTTCTAGACCAATATTGCTGTTGGTCTTTCTTGGATGTTACTTCTTGCAAAAAATCAGCAACTCCTTTTCTCTCCGGACACTTGAAACCCATGTATTCAAAGAACTCTAGCACATCTTCACGCGGACCTTGGTATACAATTTGACCTTCTGAAAGAAGGATAATGTCATCGAAGAGTTTAAATGTCTCTGGTGCTGGCTGCAGAAGAGAAATCACCATAGTCACTTCCATGATATGAACCATTTGCCTCATGAACTTGCATATCTGAAAAGTGGTGGAACTATCCAACCCTGTTGATATTTCATCCATGAAGAGTGCGTTTGCCGGTCCTACCAGCATCTCCCCTACACCCAATTACAACTTAAACCTTAAGTACACATTAATATATAATTTACAAGTGCTAATACACAAGACAATAGTTGGAAACATTCTAGGCTGCTATAAGAAGAAAAGAGCAAGTAGCATCCCTTATAACTTTAGCTATTTTATTGTCATGTGAAAAAAGGAGTTCAGAAGCGAATTGAAACTCTAGCATACAACTTCATGAGTTGAATTAATTACCTGATGCAGGAGATTCATCATTTAATAAATTTTATTTGTTGGTTAAGTCTATAATATAGAAACATTAACCTGTTGTTACACGCTTCTTCTGTCCACCAGAGATACCCCTTTTCATTTCATTACCAACCATAGTGTCAGCACAAATATCTAATCCAAGTATCTGTAAGATTTAGCAAAAGAAGTCAACTTATACAAAAAGTGGATAAATGGAAGCATGAAGGTAATACAAGTAATAGGATGAAGTTGAGATAATAATAGAGACACACACCTTGAGAACGTAATCTGTTACCAAACTGGTTTTTTGGCCAGACATTGCTATAGCCTTCATGAAAGCATCAATCTCAGGGTCTGGCTTTATTCCTGCATCCCTCTCCCTTCTTGACAGTTCCACCAACATTTCGTACCTAGTACCAACACCTAAAGATCGTCCCGAGAAATCTAATGTCGCTCTCACTGTCATTTCTCCATAGTGAATGTCATGTTGACCAATGTAGGCACAAGTTTTTCCAGCAACAAATTCATTTAGCTCATGGCCACAGTAAGTGACTCTCCCAGAGGCCTAGTCAGAAATAATTACAGCTCAATTTGTTGCAATTTTCTTTTATAAAAATGAGACGTTAAGATGATGGGAACGGACCCTTAAACAGTGATCAAGTTTCCCTGCAAGTGCTAGAAGCAATGTTGTTTTCCCAGCACCTGGAGGACCCAGAAGGAGGGTCATCCTGAGATTGCACACCAAAAAATTATCATTGAAATAAAAATGTACAATCATTTTCGCCATCAACTTATGAAATAGTGTAATATTCTTTTTACTGTCACCTGACTTTCTAGAACCTAGAGTACATCATCCTAATTCCTAAATAAAGGAAAATTAATCAAGATTCATTTCATCAATCTTTCAAACAACTAATAACATTCTCTGTTAAGCAAATTTTGGTGAGAGCACTTTTGGGGTTACCTTGATGGTTTCACTAATCCACTAACATCTTTAAGAATCTGAATTTCTCTCTTCTTTGACGGGGCAAGGCGAAACAATCCCAGAACACTCTGTCATGCAAGCAAATGAATCAGCCAAACAAAGCATTAGTAGTACTACTGTCAAATTTAAACTAAAATCATATGTACAGCAAAAGCTAATGTATAAAACTCCTTGTTCATCAAAAAAATAAAACCCAGTGATCGTTAGTTTAGACCTTGGGGAAATCAAAGAAACAAGTACCTCAAAAGCATTGAGAGTGGCGTTAAGCAAAGTAGGAAGTGCTCTGCTCCCAGCATACACATCTCCCTCCACAGATAAATTCTCATACCGAACTTCAATTTTTGGAATTTCAATCCCCACCCTTTATGGTAACATGCAAAACAAATCCAGTCCAATTTCAGTAGTAACATTCATCAATTAACAATAATAATAACAAAAACAACAGCAACAATAATCAGATGATAAATACAGTTATTAGAACTCATTCTTTTCAAACACCATTTGAACACTGGGATCGATATATCAATTACTAATCTCAATCATGCTATTAGGGAATGTGGCATGGTGATGTAATAGATTTCAAATTTCTTTTACCCTACTCAAAATGATGTATGAAAACTTGGGTTTAAAAAATAGCTATCTTATTTCAACAAAGTCATGAGTCCAGTCTTTTTATCACGCCAAGGGCGAAAAAAACCACAGCTTATTATTTTAAATCTTGTATTTTATTTCTGAGAATATTTAAGAAACTCAATTCATCAACCTATTTATTAACTTAATCTATTGTTATGTCACAAAATCATCTAAAAACCACTTCTCTTGATATATACGTGAAAGTTAATAATGTCCATATTTTATTTTAGACATAAAATTCATTCTCTTTTCTCCTTAATAAATGTATAACTTAGGACAATTTTATAATTTTACCCAACTCACATTATTTATTATTATAATTCTTTCACCTAATAAATACTCACCTTTCACTTGCAAACGCTAATCAAATCAAATTTAACATATGCTGATTTTTTAAAATGAAAAATATATTTAAAAAAAAAACTATATAGTATTAATCTAAAATTTATTATTATTATGTCAAATAAATAATATTATATGATATATTTTTTTTAATAACGTAGTTTATCTTGTACCAAATGACTTCGTAACTTAATAGTATTGTGATATAATAGTGCATTTTTTCATAATTAAAACTGTAGTAACTGAAATTTAATGAAACGTCTTTAAAATTATTTTTTTATAGTTAATTATCTAAATAATAATGGCATTTTATAATTTGATGCAATTCATTTAAGTGACCCAAAAAGCTAATTAGGGACACGATGTCCTTCATAAATATAAAAAATAAAAAATAAAATATTATTTAAATTAATTAACATGTAAGAAATCATAATGTGATATTAATTTATATTTAATATTGAAAAAAGGTAGTACATCTTTAATATGAGAAATATAGAAAAGAGAATATTAATTAAGTGAAAGAGAGAGTTAAAACTCTATTTAATGAAAATAAAAGAAGATTACAAAATTACTGATGGTTATAAATTGATTAAGAGAGAGTGGAAGTTTATTTTGTCAAAAATTAGCGAACCTCATAATATAATATAATAAATAAATAAATAAATTGTGAGTATAACTTTATGAGTGTGGTTATATAAAAAAAAAAATAAAAAAAAAGGTACCTATCGACTCTGCCTCGAAGCCTGCGTAAGAACTTGTCATTGTCTTCCTCCACAACCTTAAGTATGCTTTCCATTAGCAGCTTCCTGCCATGGAAGCCAAGCTTGGTGACATCAACTTCGTCATGGACAACCACGCCGCCATCAAGCACTTGCTTGACCACCCCTTTCCTCATGCGCTCAAACGTCGGTAGGCCCACCTGAGGTCCTGCTCGTCGTCCTCCTGCGTGTGGCGGTCGCTCCGGTCGAACACATCCGGCGGCGGTGCCCACACGTCCCTGAAGCTGGTGGAGGGGCCAGGTCATCCCCCGCCAGTGCAGATGCCATTTTTGTAATTAATATGTTTCTCTCTGAAAACGAATGTAGCAAGAGTTTACATGTCACTATCTCATTCTCATATGGAACATGCACTCAGCCTTTAGCCTCACCTCCTTTTTGAAGAAGGTGATTCTGCCAAGGAAGAGGAGAACTCGGTGGAAATTAATAATAGGCACAATGATAACGCTTATATATATAAGGGTTATGTTAGGTGAATAATCAAAATGGCTTAAGTGTGGAAAACGTATAAAATATAACTAAAACATAAAATTATTATAGAACATAATAATTATGTGGGGTTTATATGTAATTAAAATAATTGTATTTTATACGTTGTACATATTTACTTGTCCATTTTTATTGTTCGTGTAGTAACGTTGTATATATAATGAAATATTCTTAAATAAACATGTGCCTAAGAATTTTCTCTTAGACACACACAAAAAGTTAATAAATCTCACATATATGTAAACATATTTTTAATAGTACTTATGAGACTCATATATTTTGTCTGTGCCTAAAAAAAATTATTAAGCATGTATCTGTCTAAAAATATCTCATATATAATATAGTTACCTTGATTGATAGACGTTTGCCATAATTTGACACTTTATTATGTTAATTTTTTTTTATAAAAATTAAATTCTTAATATTATGGAATGTCTTTTTTTTTTATTTTGCTATTGAGGTATATATATATATATATATATATATATATATATATCCTCCAACCTTGTTATTTTATTAGAGAAGGAGAATAATCCTTTGATTAAGTTGTCATTCTAATTTATGTCTTTTTTTAATAATCACTAAGCAGTGTTTGATAAACGTTTTGAGATAGAAAATTCGGAGACGCTGGGAACATAAACATGTTGGAAGAATGAGACAAAAACATAAAACTTAAATTTATCTTTATCTTAGGATAATTTTTAACTAATTTTTATACATGTAAAAAAGAAAATACAGAATAAATGTCTGGAAGGCAAGGAACATGTCTCTACGGTATCTCCATAATAGAGAGATGCAAAAGATGTATCTCTATTGTCCCCTATGTCGTTATATTTTCTGTCTCACGATACTTAATAAACACTGCAGAAGTCCTACGCTTGAGGCTGCAGCATGTCTAAAAACTGTGCCAACACCTCTGTTGATGTATTAAGAATGACTAAATAACATATTTCTTGTATTAATATAAACGTGACTTTTAACGTAATCATTAAAAAAATAAACCAACTATTGAATTAAAAGTTCTCAGAAAGAAAATATCAAATCATTATAAAATTTTAAAACTGTGATATTTTACCATTTTACTTTTTTCAGTGTACAATGTATTTTTAAGAATATAAATAAATATTGATGATTAGATTACGTATTTGTTACTGTTTAATTTATAATAAAAATAAACGATATCCTCGATCATTAAGATAATAATTGTTAGTATATACAATCCTAGAATTACTGATATTGTGGGAGTACGTTATCTTTTGTTTTGTCATCGGCATCTCAATAAATGTAGGGTAACATTTTGTATTGCTAGGTCAGTTGAATACTGGGCAAAATGGTACGTGAATCTCAGTGATGCTTAACATGCATGCCATATTTCATTGATAATAATCTCTCTAACAAAATATTTTGGCTGTTGTTCACGTCAACTCACATGTTCCCACAGCCTGTATTATCTTATAAAATTATCTATTAACTATATTTTATTACTAATAAGATTCGGTGAGTTTGCTGTATTATTAATCAATTAATAACGTGACAATGACAAGTAGCGCACCTTTAGAAGATCTTCCCCTTTCTTGTCATTTATAAACCAAAAGATCTTTCTACTATAAATTAAGTTTGGTTGACTAAATTGTACATATAATTTTACGTATATATCACATGTGCTAAAGCCTAAAGCGATCCTTTGTTTTGAGAGATTCCAGAAAAATAAGCAAAATGAGAGTTTGTTTAATCGGGGCATTATTTTACTGTTTCTCGTCGTTAAAAATTGATGACTAATCGGAAGAACTTATTTTACTACTATCTTTTGTGCAGGGTCGGAATCTCTATATGGAGTAAAACCATTTTTATTTGGACCACTTTGTTCAAATTTGCAAAATCGAGCAAATGCCCAAGGTTCTGCAGTTTTCACAAATGTACTTATAAATCAAAGTTTCCACTTTAAACTCTGCCTTAAGAGTATTCGTTAGTTAAACTCATCTTTTTTTCTCTTCTCTTTTATCTTATCGAAATAAAATATAAGCAGGTGTATGTGATGATGAGGTCGGCACGCCACCCAGGTAGAGACCCAGAGCTCTTGGGTACAACTGTATGTCCTACGTTGGAGTATGAAAGCATATCTTCAAAATTCAAATCCTTTGCATTGAATAAAAGAACCAATAAGTCAAACGTCGCGCAAACATTATTTCTTTAAAAAAAAAAAAGTTTCAACGCAATCCATATAATTTTATACATGTAAGCAGTCTTGCTGCCACCTGCTTTCTTCCTGATTTGGTGCATAATGTGGACCCCCCCGTGCCTCAAAAAGATTCAATGACACTAACCGGAGATATATATACAGACACACACTCTTCTTTCAGATCCAATCTCATCAAGGTCTAAGAGTTAAACAATAAAGTATGATTCAATGCGAAATTACAAGTGATCCTTAAAACATTGCATAAACTACAACTAATGTCACTGTAAATTTCTTAATTCAAAAGTTTTTAAAATTATTACTAACAAGATATAATACTCAAGATATAAGAAGATATAACAAGTAAAACTAACCCTTCATCTCAAGAGGAGGGCGATATGACCCTACTGTTCATACAAGTATTTCACTAAAGCCTTTCCTTCACCACTGTTCTAACGAGATCTCTGCTGTTCCACACAAGCACCAGGGTTTCCACATGCACAGATCTTCTTCGAGCTCCCGGGGCAGGGGCTGGGAGATTTAATGCACATCTTTGAGGTTTGCACCTTGCTATCTTTAAGGTACTCAAGTAGCATCTGTCTGCATGCTAAAGCACAAGCAAAAATATATCAGAAATATCAGAACCACAGGGTTTTGAAACATGGTTAACATACAAAGGAGACAGATTTCACCGCGTAATCTCTAAGGCATGATGTGCATGAGATAGCATAGTGCATAGACTTGCACGATATATAATGATTCTACCAAGATTGAGATGGCAATTGAAGATCTTGTATGATGAGTAATTACTATAGAGGGATGGTGTTGCACTGACTTACATTTGGAATCTCGAAATCACCTTCGCTTGCATCGCATATATCCAGGGATAATTTTCGTAGCAATGGCAGCTGTAAGTTATGACAGAAGATACAAAGCAGATGTCAAGTTTCTTGCATTGAATTTGTACCAAAAAAGAGAAGGGAAAAAAAACGAGCAACAACATAAGCAAAGTGCAACCTCTGAAGCAGCATTGAAAATGAAGTTTCTCTGTAACCCAGGACCCTGCATATGTATGGTCAAATCAATAATAAATGAGATAGTTTCGAATAATTCAGGAATCCTGAGAGCACATAGCACATGTTAAATTCATCTTTCAAAATAAAATCGTAAAGCTTCAGGCATAATTTAATATTATCTTGTGGTCAAAAATGCAGTAAGTGTAGCTCGTATATTTAGAAAGCATACATAGAAATTGTTAAAATAATACCACAAAACCTCATGCCTCAGCAGAAAGAATGACATCTATTTGTTCATTGTAATTGTAAGTGGTCCTTGTTTATTCATCAGAATCAAGTTCCCACATAATCATTCAATAAAATTTTTAAATTTTTAAAATATAAATACAATCAAAGAACATCAATGGGAGAATAGTGTGCACACCAATCAATACACTCACAGTAGGGCTCAAATACCATATCTTGCTCTTGGAATCATCAGGTGGCAAGTAGACATCATATCAGATAATCTTCATTTTTTACTTTCTTATTTTATTGAAGAATAATCATCATGAATATTATCTTATGGTAATACACAGAACAGTAATTCAATTTCTGAATTTAGAGCCCCAATACAACAAAGGAAAATGCTACACTAATCTAAATGATGATTGGAAAATGTAAGCCAAGCAAAAAAATTATCAACATAGAAGCAACCCAAATACAGTTTGACTAAAAAATATACATCAATCACTTATCATCAGACCACCATTCATAAAGTATAAACATACTGTGCAATGGATTTTTTGAAAAAAAAAAAGAGTAAGAAAGCTCACATTATGACGCAACATGAGATCTTCAAGAGCTTTGCAGTCAAGAAGAGCAGAGACCCCATTGGCTGTTACTTCTCCACACTCCTAAAAAATAGGTGTCCATGCAATTAAAGGTACGTACATAAAAATAAAAAAAATTATTAAAAAAAAACATAAAAGGATATAGCTTTAGAACCAAAAAAAGGTGTTGTTATTACTATTACTATTATTCTGAATAGAGCTGTACTACAGTTGTACTATTGTATTATTACACCCATATACTTGCACTGCTTTTTCCCTGTTATAAACAAGATCTCCATGTACACAAAGGTGAGGATTCTCTCTCAATGATCCTACTTTATTCACACATGAACAATGAAGGAACTATGACCATAAGCATCGTGCTTTTGTCCGAACATTGTGTGTTTCATACATAAAAACAAATTAAATAAAAATGAATTTCCATTAATGGGTATCTCAATGTCAAAATGCATGAGCAGCAGCAAGCCACATATATTGCTAAGTTTCTGGGAACTTCACCAAGACAACATAATAGACACAACAATCATATATATGGTAAACTAATTGTTTCTACATAAAAAAAAAAAAGAAAATAATAACAAACCTCTAAACGGATAGATACCAAGCCTGGCCATCCACGTGAAATTATCTGTTGAGAATCTGCAAGGAAAAACAACATTGAAAACCATGTAAATCGTCACCGGTTGATTAAAGCAGCAGCAGTTAACCACTGTATTGTACTTGTATAGTACTTCTACACACAAGAGAGAGAGAGAGAGAGAACACCATATTGCAATCGATTCCCCCCCCCCCCACAAATTTCTTTTTCCTTTTCACTTTGTTGCAACTTGTTATGAAAGAAATCAACGTTGCAGTAGACAACAAGACAACTACTGGAACAGCACAAATTGGCCGCTTAGTGCTTATTAATATTTTTACCATATTGAGAATTAAACTTGGCCAAATTAGCGGCATGTGTTACAAAATCATGTCCAACGAATTAAGTCAAGTTCAGTTGATCATCTATAAAACTAATTAACCTTAACCTGAGTTAAGACGGGAACATCCTAGCAATGAAAGTTCAGCCAAATGTCTGCAATTTTGACATAAAATAACCAAATCATCATTGGTCATCCAAGGGGTAACTCTTTCAAGCATCAACTTTCTTAGGTTTTGCATGGAGAATTGGAAGCTTGACATGGATATATCACCAAAACAATAGCACAGGGCTAATACTTGCAAGTTTGCCAAGGATGAAACAATGTTCATCACGATAATATCAGATATTACCTGTGAAAAATAAAAAGAGGAAAGCAACAATAAACATTTTAGAAGAAAACTGGAAACATAAACATAAACATACTTGAGCAAAGTAATGGATGACCAAGTGATAGCTGAAATAAGAAACATAACGCATCTCATACATATAGATAGTCAAGAAGAATTAGAAACAACACTTTGCCAATGATTGATGAGACTAATTCAAAGTATTGGCCTTGACTTGTCTGGTTGAAGACTTGAAGAAGCCAATAATGACGGGACAACATGGATTGTAGATGATGAATATGAAGTCCATTAATTGAAGGGAAAATAATTTTAACACAGAAATTAATTGAAGGAAAAACGTAGCTCCATTGTTTTCCCATACTAATACTTTTTCTATAATTGTGAAAGAAAGAACCTCGAATCTAATCCATGGGGGAAAAAATTATTACCTGAAAATGAAGAATTATTGTTTCTAGCAAGGGACATGCTGCAGGTAATTGTTTCAATGCATCTTCACCTAATATTCCACCTAAACCTATATTGATGCTCTTTAAAGACATCAATGCAGGTTCCAGAGCACTCAAAGAAAAGCTAGAAAAACCCCATCCCATTTCAATTTCTTCCAACCTACACATATTTCTGAACTCAGCATGCAGTCCTTCATATAAAGAGGCAAAGCTGGATTCGCTCTTTTCAATACAACTGCCTTCTGGAAACAAATTTCTACAACCTCTTGCTTTCAGACACTTCAAGCTTGGATTTCCATGAATAACATGAGCTAATGCAGCTCCAGAAATCTGCAATTTCACCCAACACATGGGGAATAAACCAAGAAAAACAAGCAATGATATTAGGGAAGCAAAATACTAGATAAATGTACTTCATAGTGTCACAATTAGCGAGAATGTCTCTGCATATGACTGATATGACGATAGATTCTTGTACATTCATATGCACAAAAGAAGAAATTGAACCGGAGGCCATGAAATTGAGCAACAAATATACTGCCCACCTTAGACTTTGATTTCAATTAAAATTCAAGCAAGCATTAAGGTATGTAACTAGCCAATGAATAACAAATTCAATGAGGACTTAGGATTCATCAGGGGATGGATAAAACGTGTTTATTTTGTTAGCCAGTCTTTATGCAACTAAAGGCAACACATACATCATGCTTAGTTATTTCAGGTGGAAACATGCCGTGTAAGTCTTAAACTACCATCAATCAGATCAAAGCCAAACCTACGGCTGTATATTAGAATGTAAGTGAACATTCTGACCACACTTCCTTAAACTTCAAATAACATTAAGTTTTTAACAAAATAATATGCCATCAACTTGTATTTTGTATCACTATGAAGACAGACAAAACATGCCAGCTTTCACGAATTTGACAACAAACCTTGGTATTTGAAACATCGAGCATCTCCAAGGAAGAACCTATGGAATTATACAGTGCCTGGTCAACCAGGTCAGTCCCTCTAAGGCATAAACTCCTCAAAACCTGAGTTTGAGACATAAGCTCAAGTAGAGATGACTCACAAATACCTACAAACCAACTAACTTATCATATGTAAAACTATAAGTTAATAAAAATTGTAAGCTCAAATCAACAGCAGTTGGTGCTCTACAAGCTGTGTTCAACCATAAAGATAATGTATTGGTAACTTATTACGTTTAAAACTTCAAATAACAATTGATTGAGCAGGTTGTTACTCAAGTGACTTCTTTCAACCCAAAAGTGAGGCAAAAGCTTGGAAATAAAACATAACAATCGGTGGGGGTGAGGAAAACATCTAGTTCTTCATGGTATCAAAATTTAAGGCCTAGCACATCAAGAGATCACTAGGGTGAACCAAAGCAGAAGTAACGTCATTATCACTAGACTCAAGCATATTCTAGACTCAAGCGTACATTGCATCAAAAGCAAATATATACAACAATTAAAATCTAGATTTGTCACTATACTACAAAAGAAGGTAAGCCAAACCATCGTCATTTACCAGTCCTTTGTTCAGTTTAAGCCATCTTCACATAAAACTTGATCTATATGAGGTAAAGTATACAATATTACAAATTTACAATGTCTCAATAACTCCTGAATGTTAAAAACATATGCAGCCAGTAGTATTAAAAAATAAAAACTCTCCATTGAAAATATACAAGGTGAGCATTTTTAGATTCTTTGGCAGTTCACCCAAATAAACTAACAGAAATACAACTTACCCCTGCAGCCACCCATATGCAGTGTTTGAAGATTAGATGCTAAAGAATTCAAATGCTTTTCTCTAGAATGCAGAGAGGGAAGGTTGCCACAATCAGAAATAGCTGAGGAAAGAGCTTGAACAGAATTTATTCCAAATGAAGTATCACAAACCACAATTGAATTAAGTTTTCTACATCTGCATATGAGATCTGATATGCCGATATCAGTGACAGAAATGCATCCTTTAATATTCAGGTGACACAATGAAACACAGAATTTGGAGATATACTGGAGAACCAAATCTGTCATGGACAATTTACGGATACATTAGCCATTAGCAGAGAGAGAGAGAGAGAGAAAAAAAGAACAAAAAATTTAGGTACAATGTGAATATTTTTCACCCAAAAAAAAAAAAAAAAACAAATAAAATCCTACCACAGACATCAGTTCTTCCTTCCAATGTGAGTTTTGTAACATTGGAAAGTGGAGGTCCAGATTTATTAAATGACATGATTTCCACTGCCTTATAGTTAACACTAGAGGTCTTCTCTGGTACCAGTGGTATCACAGGGGGATTAGAGGATAAAATGGTAACTGATGCTGGTATTAGTGGAGTAATATCAACAGTCAGGTCAATTTCGCACACCGAAGGGTACTTCTCCAACAATTGAAGAAAAGCAATTGTCCTGATGTTCAAAAGATAAGTTGCTTTCAATATGCTTAAAGAAGGAAAGGAATTGCGGAAGTAATCAACAGCAGGTTCAATAAGCAATCTTCGACACTTGGAGATATCCACCTCCTGAACTGCCTGAAAGGTAAGGGTTTGTAAGAGTCTTTGTGAGAATGCACATTTATCTTTAAGGGGATGCCCATAGTTAATAAAGAACTGCTCTATAATCTTCTTTCGGGCAGGATCCGTTATATATGATGAAGGGACCAGCGACAGAAGCAGTATTGCAGATGTTATTTGCGGACAATCGGAAAGGTTCACTTTCTGCATGCAATAAAATGTCTACATCACCAAACCATGATAGCATACCCAATATATGATCACAGACTCCTTGGAGATCACTGAAAGACAAGTTAGCTTAGACATGTATATGAAATCATGTTCCTGAATAGCAGCTGCAGATAATGAAAGCAAATACTAGAAGTGACTGATAGATACTTTCAAGTTTAACAAAATATGGATTTACTAAGCATCAAAATTCACAAGGCATGGGAGATAAGCAGCCTGAAGAATTAAGAACCTTATCACCAGAATGTTTTATGGATCTCTTGACATTAGATAACAATAAAAGTTACACCCATGCGATGCTTATCTGGTCAAATAAGGACCATGAATGTTGGTATTTTAATTTTAGCCAATCTCCTTAAAGAATAAATATCATCTTCGACACAGATATTTTGCACTTAACATGGCATGACTATGGAGGGACATTGCCAGTTCTTTTTCCAATTCGACTTTAACATGTTCAATAAAAAAATACATACAGCAGCGATGTTCTAAACCAATAAAGCAAATTTCTGTAAAAATCAGGCAATATTGTAGTGCTAAAGCATTAGAGGCTCCTAAACTGAAACAAAGTAACCATAATCAAAAAAGCCAAAATCATCAAGTGGATTTGAAGCATCAAATTTACCCTTGAATACTCTGTCAGCCGAATCCTGAGATGTTCCAAGTCACTATAACTGAGAATATCTTGTGGACCCATAGGTGGAATATTTAATAGTATGAAAATTGAACCAATGCTTTCCTCAGCTAGTTGTCTAAACTGAAAAGAGTTTCTTTTTCCTGTTGAACAAATACAAAAATTACCTTACATCATCTAGGAATTTCTTCGAGAAGAAAAAAGACATTTCAATGCTTCAGAACTCAGGTAAAAGTTCAAGAAAATGGTATACCGGCAGCAAACCACAAAGGCAAAAGGCCCACACGAATCTGTTAAGAACCAAAAGCCAAATACTGAAAAGGTTATGCAAGATTCGAGTATAAATGATGTGGTAATATATAGCAGAGTTGTCATCAGCAGCAGAGCATGAATTAAAATGGAGAAATACTAAATAAAAATTAAGAGCTTGATTAATTTATAAATGATTAAATACTATAATTTCATATATAGCATTTTGATGAAAGTTTAATTACATGTGGAATTATCATTGGAAAAAAAAAAACTAATATTTTTGAAAAATCAGCACAAACTTTTGAGATGTTTGATATGTGTCAGAGTATATAAATTGGGCCTGACTGGAGAAATGAGAGCAGAATTAGAAGAAGGCGATCGAGACGGGGAAGTGGTCATTTCAGGTAGGCATTAAAGGTGAGGGGTGGTCATGGGTGAAATTGCCCTGTCTAAAACCCAAGTCTGTGAATGCTTCTTGTTATCATCAATGTGCATCAGTAGATAATACAGTTTACACCTGGACAGTCCTGAATGTATTTTTAGATTCATTGTTTTTTTGTGGTTACTACACCTATGACCTACCAGTCCTACCTTACCTGATTTAGATTACATTGAAGTGACAGCCCTTCCATTCTAAAATCTCGTTGGAATCCTTGACAATTGAATGGAACAACAAGATAGATGCAATTATTACTGAATGCCTAATGATTGGAGTAGTTTACCTTTTTTAGTGAAAAGAGCCTACAGGACATACCAATCAACTACATGACAGTGTCTACAGCTTAAACTGAACTGAGATTACTGATTAGCTCATATAAACAAAGATCAAGTTCACTTCCATGTAAGTAATTTCTTTATACAGCTACAAAGCAAATGAGGAGTGTGGCTTAAGAAGTGGGGAAATACCTTTCTACATCCTTTCACATAAAGCAGCCAATGCCATAGTCCATCAAACTCTTTTGACAAACTGACAACTGTCAGAAACTCGGAATATGAAGAGTTTTTTATGTTTTAGAATCTTATTAATCTTAATAGTGTTATTGGGCTAAACTATTACTAGTTGTACTACACTAGTATTTGACCTAGATTATTAATATTAATAAATAGGAATTTATGATCATGTTTTTTAATTGCATCAATAAAACATCTCAATTATTCAGGGTACTATTTTTGTCCTTTCCATCTCCCAATAATTTCAACCAGTTAACGTCCCCATTATTACATATCATTGCTAACATTCAGGTTTCAGAAATATGGTGAAGGGATATCCAGTACTTTAACAGACAAAAAAAAAATAGAATTTAGTAGGACACTTTTCTCCTAAGAATGTTGGCACGAATAACAGATTGAAGACCTAAATATCGAAAGTGAAAACATATAACATTACTTGTTTTAAAACCCCATTGCAGTTGTCTTCAGCTTTGCTCGGGCTCTCCAAATTTTCCATGTTAATTTCAAGCCAGAGAAGAAGTGCATCAGAAAGATGCATCTCACTGTTAAGATGCCACAACATTAGATTCTTAAATTTATATAGCAAAAACTTACATGGGATTGAACAAAGACTTTTCATAAGTAATTAATCAACCTGTCAACAGTCAAGTGAGGGTGATTCACTGAAGATAACAGCAGCTCATATGGGATTCTCTCAAAAAACTTGTTGTGCGTTGCCCACATCTGCTAGACAAGAAATTAAAAGAAAATCCATCATTCATGTCACATTCAATTAAAAATTTAAAATAAAGAATAGCATTGCATAAAAGAGAAAAGAAAGTCCGAGATAAAAGGGTTTTTGTGAATCTCATATAAAGCAACCACAGGTTAACTGAACTTCATATCTTATTTAACAAACAAATTAAGTGAAGGAACCAATCTAAACTAGCTCACATGAAATATAACGAGGGTAGTGGCAATTGCCTTTCATTTCCCCTTATTTCTTTTATCATTCAAATAGTATCATTGGGTCAGATCTTTAGCAAATGAAGTATGTTTTTAATAACCACACTTCCACATCTGAATTTCCAAATAGAAGATATGGCTCTCAAATGGTGATATGAAGAGCAGATGTCAATTGAGGCAGCATATCACGAGGATACCAAAAAAAAAGATGATGAAAAACACCACAACGCATGACTAAACGAAATAACTATATTAAAGGTGTAGGTGTCAGTACTCACTACTCAGTACAGTTCCCTGCGAATCATATTTTAGGAATCTGCATATCCTGAAAAACAATTCTAAAGATATTCTCACCGAAACGGATACCAATGTAACAATGTGTGGGAATATATTTCGGCAATAACTAGAGTCCAATCAATACTTATGCAAAAGCACATCATAAGATCATAAGATTTATATTGAAAGGAGATGTATAATGATGTATTGATTAACAATTGGACAACCATCCCATCCAGGAAGGGATTTATACTTCAAGAGATACATGACATGATTGTTGGTTGTTCAAGCTTTAGTGAAAAGAAGTTGAGTACTTACAAAATTTCTTGCCAGGTAGCTCATACACAAGTGCATGATAGAGTCACAAGCTGCAAAAGCAATGCATTGGGGGGAAAAAAATCCGTTAGAATGAAACGTGATGCTAAAGCCAAAACCCAAAAGTGAATGAAGAAAGTACAGAAGTTGCAAGTCAATCACTTCTGTAACTAGAAAATGTAAAAATAGCAAAACCTTACCATGCTCCAAGCCAAATTTCCAAATTTGAGTCAAATCCTCCAACTGTATTTGTGTTGACTGAAATCCTTCGGGCGAGGATACCTCAGAAAACCATGTCTCACACTTCACGATAAGTGTTTCCACTCCAAAATAAAATGCACCCTGTGACATACAAAAACAATATTTAGCAGTATTAGCCATTAAAAGTCAAAGACTAAGAAAAAAATGACTAACGAATTAGTGTTACAAAATTTAAACTCCTCAAACAAATAAAGAATATGACCCGGATTTACTGATCATCATCAATATTGATTTCTCTTGCACCAACCGTCACACTAGCAAAAAATGTCGGAAACATAGATATAAAGAACCGTGTACCTCATAAAGAGGGAGGAAATTATCCGAGGTAATATCCAATTGGCAGCCACACATATGCTTAAGTATTTGCATAAAAGCACGAATATTCCACTCGACAGCGACAGAGCCCAAGCAAGATTCACTACAAAGAGTAACAATAAGAAGCATGTATGTCGTAATGCCAAACTATAAATAAATAAATAAATAAATAAAAATGAAACTAACATTTCTCTTTTTTACCTGAAGCTCCCGCTGAGGAGGCCACGAAAATATGAGGATTGCTCAATGAGCCTGTCCAACACACAGTGAAAATGAAAACAATTTGCAGGTGCGTTTTTGTTCTTCCATTTTCCCGAGAAACAAACGGAAAAGAATAAAGAAGACTGTGTGTGTGATTGAACCTGTTGCGATGTGCCTGAACTTTGATGGTGTGGAAAATGAGGATCGCTGGCAAATCCCAGGCGAGGATTTCTGCGGTGGAGACGAGAACTTCTTCTTCTTGGTTGCGAGCGTCGGTTACAACAGAATCAGGGTCTTTGCAAACCAGGATGACGTGTTCATCTTCGTCAGAGACGGAGCTTGACTCCATGTACTGGTGCCCGTAGCTCCGAATCGGAACCCGACGTTAAACGACGGTGAACGAATGTCGAACGAGGTGAACGTAAAACGACACTGCGTCGCCCTAGCTCATGATACCTTCGAGACCATCCTTTAAGTATAACAACTGTTAAATTCATTTTTCAAAGTTACAATTAAATTATTCATTTATTGTCAAAGATTAATTTGATTTGCTTTTTAGAAACTTTTTAATAACTTTTTTAAGTCAAACTTAAATCGATGATAATAGTATTGGCTCTTGGCATTATTCACATATTTCCTTTCTTTTACAAAAATAATCGCACTTAAAATTATATCTCTTACTTGTGTTAAATTCTTGCTTTTTTTTTCTTCTCATGTATCATGGCTCATTCCGATGCTGTAAACCCATTTAAGAAAATTAGGAGCTGCTCCATACTTAAAATAATGATCAAAGCTTTATATTTTGTTAAGAAAAAAAGATAACAAAAGTCACATTAAACTTAAAATCTTCAAATAAAAAATGTTATAAGCTAATTTTATTATTTTACAAAACTTCGTGCTTGTAACATTTAAAATTTGTTTGAGTACACAAATTAAAATAAATTTTTAAAAATAACTCATAAATAAACTATTTTATATTTAAAAACAGTAAAAAAATTGATTTAAGTATTTTAAAAATATTTTTTTAGAAGTTAAATATTTTAACTTATAAAAACACTAAATTTAATTTTTTTAAAAAAATAAGTTGTATATTTAAACATGGCAAAAATTAAAAATATTACTTTTAGCTTTTGAAAAGATAAAAAAAAATAAAAAAAATAAAAAAAAATTAAATAGTATTATCTAAACATGCCTTAGGCTGTTAATTGATTAAGTTACATTTTACTTTACACAATTATTTGCATCCGGGCTCATTTTCTTTTAAGGGAAATGAAGATGATCTAAATTCTAACTTCATCTAATCCATTCCGGTCTGGTGTTAATATGGCAAGGACGTGGAATTTATGTTTGGTGCATTAGGTTTAACCCCTAATCCCATGCAAATTATCTAAACTCTTCACCATTAGAGTATTCTTAGTGGCTTAGGCACATGTGAGTTTTTACTATCGGGACACATTTGGGCCTTCAGATTGTGATTATCAAACCCTAATTTGCCATAAGACGTAAGCCTCCAAGTTGCTACACCTCCTAATGCACAAGTTACCGCGATATAAGCAAAACTAATTTACAACATATAGACTTACATTTAAGTTACAGCTCAACAAATGGAGCATGGAACCTTAAACATGGGGTGATCCTACAGCAGAAACGCACGCCACTCTTGACAAATAGCAGTGCCTTTAAAACAACTCGAATTCCAAATGCTCTCCTGTTTCTTTATACTCTAAATACTTACCACCCTTGCTCTCTGAGGTCATGACCGAAAATCCAAAATCACAAAACTCTGGAATCTCTGGTGGAAGAGCACAGCGTATTAGAGCCCAGTTAAGGCCCTCGAAGAAAGGATGCTGTTTGATCTCAGCAGCACCTTTCTCTGAACCCAAACGGTTTTCAGGTTCCTTAACCAGCAAACCTTTTATCAGATCCCTTGCCTGGAAACTAACAAAGGGGGTGTCTGGAAATCCAAGACTTTGCAACACCACGTTTGCTAGTGTTTCTTCATTGTTACAACCTTTAAAGGGTGTTCTGCCATATAAAAGCTCGTAAAGAAAAACACCAAACGTCCACCAGTCAACTGCAGCTCCATGTCCCTCTCCTTTGATGATCTCGGGCGCCAAGTACTCGTGTGTACCAACAAATGAGTTTGATCTTGCATCAGTTGGCTCAGCCACAAGCTGTGGCAATGATCTGATCTGGGCAGCAAGATCAACTTTCAATTTCCTAGCTTTTGCAGCAGTTGGTAAGAATCTAGGGCTGAAGCATGGAACTTGACAGGTAGGCTCAATGCAGAATGGCTCAATGCAACTTGATGGTGCACTAGGACCAGAAATTTTTGCTGGTTCGATATCAGAAGATGATCTCAGAAGCGTTGGGCTAACAGAACACCTTAATGAAAGATCAAAATCTGTGAGCATAATGTGTCCATCTTCTCGAACAAGAATGTTTTCAGGTTTCAAATCGCGGTAAACAACTCCAAGCATGTGCAAGTACTCCAAAGCAAGAAGGACTTCAGCAACATAAAACCTGCATGTATGATAGACAAATGATCAACATATTAAAACTACTAAAGGAATAATAACTTCAAGAAAATCATATTCAAATAATTTTTGAACAACTATAGCCATTGAAGCAAGTTGCACCACTAATAGGTAATAGCTATTATTTACCACACATGATACACCTGTTGAGCAGTTGCCACTATATAGGGACAATTATTTTTGTACATTTACTAGTAATAGGGAGATACTCCCCACCTAAGAGGAAAAGGCTCAGTTGATTTGTATTAATCTAGACAAATAGCATACGTTTTGATAGATCTTATTCCAAAAAAATTACTATACAACTTGCCTTTTCTCTTTTGAATAGCTTAATCTTATTCGTGAAACAATGAGAGTGGAAACATCCAGTTGATTTCAATGCTTACTTCTTCGATTATATGCATTGCATTGCACAAGCAAGATGCATACCAGCAGATCAAGGAGAAGTCAGTAACATGCTATCTTACTTAAAAAGCCTCATCAATCAGTAACCACGGAGTCATTGGGCCGGATTATGTTATCTAAATGTTTTAAGTCCATCAAATTTATGAAAATGAAAGGAACAAAACTTCTATCCAGAAAGAATTCCAAGCAACCATGAAGCATAATTGAAGACACTATTATTAAGATTTATAAACAAACAGATTGTGCAAGTTACTCAAACAGCAACAGTGCAAAAAGTATTCTTAATGGAAAAAGAATCATGTTTAATATAGCACAGCAATAAAGAATCTATTATTATATTATACAGAAGAAACATGTGAGAACTACCCCCATTGAATTCCCTATATATAACAGATATTCAATGACATTGCATATAACTTCTAACCAAACAGAAAATAAGATATGATTACAGGAGTAACTGGACACTTGTAGATTCTTAGTATTCTACCTCGTTGCTGGCTCCGAAAAACATCTACCAAGTTGCTTCTGCCGTAGAACATGAAGATCTCCACCAGGACAATACTCCATGACCAGACATGACAGATTATCCGATGTAAATTGTGCATACAATGTGGGAAGAAAGGGATGGTCCAGCATCCTTAATATTTCTCTTTCAGTTTGAGCCCTAGGCATCTTCTTCCTTCTTGCCAAAAATTCGTTGTCCATGACCTTAATAGCAAACAAGCAAGTTGTGCCAATTAGTTCAGCAAGATATACAGTCCCAATGTCTCCACAACCAAGTTTCTTCAAAAGATTGAAGTGTCTCAAGCCCAAGACTCCGTACTCCACCTGAGCACGTCTTATGGCTTCCCACCTAAAATCCTTCGACATGTGAGGCCTAGTGCCACAACTAGATCCACTCATAGTACTTTCATCACTAGTACTTGTGCTACTACTGTACTCACCTTGGCTGCTCTTTGAACTTTGCGAAAATTCAAGTTGCTCTTTCAACTTGGTGTTCTTTGTAACTTTTGCAGCTGCTCCGCTTTTATTACAGCTAGTCGATGGCAGGCCAGGTTTACTTGAACCAGAGTGCACTTCACTTGAGTTTACAACTTCAGGACTCATACAATCCAATGTTATAATATCTTGGCTTTTTTCTTCACTTGCATTTTCTAAAACATGTCGGCATCTCTCACAAATTGGTCGAGTTGAACCAGGAAGTGGCTTATTATTCACTCCATTGGCTGAAGGGTCACACAGAGCAGAACTTGAATCCTCCTTAAGCTTTTTCTTACTCAAATTCTTGTTCTTGAGAGCTGGTTTAACTGGACGGGGGGCATGACGTGACAGTTTAATAACTCTGTTGCCATTTACAGAAGTAGACAAGGAAGATACTGTTTGCAACCTTACCTTCCGCCCAGTGTCTGAAACAAATTGTTTATTTCCTAACTTTTTAAGGGAAGAAGCATTTTTGGGAAACTCTAATTTGTTTCCAATTGTATTGCAAGGAGATGGAGAAGATGCAGATGTTGGTTTTTCTGTTTGAACAGACACCACTTGCTGTGATTGAACCCCATCTTTACTTGATGAACTTGCCAAATCAATTTGCACTAATGAAGTCTCAGAATTAAGTTGAGGAGTTGCAACAGCAATCTTGGGGGAAGAATAGACGTTTTGGCTCGGTGACACAATTTCGGCACTGTGATGAGATTGAGACGTTTTCTCCAAGGAAAGTGACTTGCTTTCTTCTGGCACTCGAGATATTTCAATTCCACTCCCTTTACCTTCAACAACAGAAGGCCTAGATTGACTGGTTTCAGCTACAACTGAATTGTATAATGTTTGTATCTTCCCAACCTCTGATATTCTAGGAGAAGCCATTGCCTTTGGTAACCGTTTCATAGCAGCCATTTCCGATGCCTTAGATATACAGAGGTCTCTTAATGCCTGCTTCAAATTCACAGGCTCAGAAGTCCCAACTCGGGGGGACCGAGAAACACCCACTGTGATTGGCTTTTTTAATTTATTTTTCACCTTATGGCTTGTACCATCTTGTAAGAGGCCCAAATCCCTTGATGAAGATTTAAGAGTAAGTGATTCAAATAGCTTATTAATATCACCATCTAGATTATCCTTGTACCCCAGTTTCAGCACTGGAAGCTTCTGGTTTTTCTCAGCCATGCTATACCCACAATTGGACTGATAAATCCCTGCATCCCTCCCTGTATTTAGCTCCTCCATGGCTTCAACTATTTCACAAGTGCCAGAGAATGAACCCATTACGAGAGAAACTGCTCTGCAAACTTAACTTTCCATAGTAGAAATAAAACTAACACGTTGACTCAACGCTCAAGTCACTTCATTTCACATGCTGTGCATCAGACACCATAGAATCACAACTCAAGGAAAGGGTACCCCAAATCCAACTCCCAGAATCAAAACCTTCTTCAGTCGATCAAATTCGAAATCCAAACAGTGCATCCACTCTTTTTTACCAGCTACATAACATCTAAACCCTGATACAGTGGCCAACATTTGAATGCATCAGCAGACCAAAAGAAAATATGAAAAAACTGTTCAATCAACAGATCAGGTGAGAGCCAGAGCTAATCGAAATAGCAAGCTAGTCCTTATCTATGTTCAGTACCACATTATCCGATTAAGAAGATGAAGGATAGTCCCACGAATTCACGATCAATTTATTTTCCAAAAAGAGTTCCCACAACAAAAACTCACCCAAAAACAATTACAACAAACAAAGCGAAAAGCAACAAAATCACACGATAAACACATGTACAATCCAGTAATAGCTGCTTCATTTAAAATATTATAATCTAGTTTAGAGCAGTTGTAATTTGCAAAACAGCTCAAACCCCCGAAAATAGAAAGTACACAGATTCACAGAAAACGTATAGTATAAACGAACAGTGCTCATCAGAGTGTGAGAGGGTAAGATACAAACATATGCATACACGTATTGGTTAGATGAGTTAGCGTCAAAATAAAGCAAAGACAGTTGCAATCGGAAACAGAAGCAGTACCGGCAAAGTTGGAAGCAGTGGACAAGAGAGATTGCCACGTTGACGCTGCCGCAGCTAGAATCTGGAGAAGATAGAAACCCTAGTCGCGCATTGCAGCGAGGGAGACAAGCTAGAGAGAGAGAGAGAAAAGGGAAATGCACAATGTTTGTCTCTGTTCCGTTTTGAGCACTGCCGCTACTGATTCTTTTCTACAGACACTGCCCACCGTATGTCACACAGAATACGGGGTCCCGTGCAAAAATTCAAAAGTGCAATAATTTATAATATTTAAATATTTCGCGTATGAAAAAGAAAATTTAAAAAAAATGGAAAAAGGTATATGGGACTTTTATTATGTGATGTGTAAGTGTATGGTAGGAATATTAAAGAATAATGACTTTACCATTTTGGTATCATGCATCATGTTCGCGTGTATTAGTGATGGTTTCCCATGCTCTATATTTGGCTGAGAGCCACATGCCATATAATGAAATAATGAAATAATGAAATAAATGCCATCAACAAGTTAGTGGACAAGTGATAAAGAACTTAATTTTTAGTAAAAATAATGACATAAGTTTAAATTTCAAAAAATAATTGTTAATATTTTTTCTCTCAAAATTGTGAGAACAATGTTTCTCCCAATTTTAATATAAAGAAAAAATGAAATAATGTCTCTTACTTGAAAATAGGCCATCTAAGATTTGTCTTCCTATATAAACTATTAAAAATAGTAGCCGCCTGGTACATAATTTTAATAAAGTACGTGGATTGGATCCGATGCTCTTGGTCTTAGGATACATGATATTATTTTATATAACGAATTGTTTATGATCGTGTATGTGCAATCTAGGAAGCTAACACTTTATAAATTGTAGATGTTACTCTCAGGAATTATTACTAGATGTCGGAAACATTTTCATACCTGTTATACAGTTTATATACGTATAGAAACTTGTTTACTTGAGCTCAACCAACTGAACTAACTTAGGCCAACTATTTGTTCTTGTGTCTTGATAAATATTGCTACTTCTAAAACAATGAAGTCATTTTTAAATTGTTACTTCAGTATCTCTCTAAAAGGAAAAGAAAAATAATTTGTTAATTCATTCTCTCAAAAAATAGTAGTTTCAAAGAAATCATGAGAAGGTTATTACTAGTCAAATGAGAAATAAAAAGCTCTAAAAGAAGCGTGCTTTTCCTCTTTTCAAGGCAAAACTGAATCATTTCAATAATCATTCTTCTCCCCCACGACGCTTTTGGTTCTTTTTATCGACTGAAAAAATTTTAAATACATTTTTACGTAGGGTAGTGATTTTTACGTAGTATTTTTATATATCCATGTCTTATAAAATTGTATAATTTGATTAAATATACTCTAGAGTACGGATAATGTAAAAGAAAAAAAAGTTAATCAAATATACTCTAGAGTACGGATAATGTAAAAGAAAAAAAGTTATCTCTTAGTAATATATTTATAAAAATATTTTTAATTTACATGACTTCTTTTAAATTATCTCTTTACACTACTAGACCAAATGAGATATCACAAGTTTATAAGAGCATCATATGAACAATGAGATAAGTGTCACACCAAGATTTTACTAGCTTCACTCACCCTAATAATTACAGAAAAACAGAGAATCAAAAAATAATTGCTGAAAAACATTGAATGCGAGAGCAGGACCCTCTGCAAACTGTGTCCCCGACCACACAAATGGGAAACCTAACCTAATGAAGCCGAAATTTTCAATTTTGAATAGGGGTCGGCAGTACATGTCCTGCCTCGTTCAATATCTACGGAAGTACAAAAACTCAATAAGTGATCATCCATACACACTTTATTTGGATTTATTTTTCTAATCTATACACATCAAATTTCTAAGTACTTTACAAGAAAAAGTTGGCCAATGCTACAGAAACCTAAATTAACACTTTTGGAACAACTCCCTTTACAAATGTGTGAGATTCACTATAGTGAAATTTATCATAGACTCCATATTTCTGTAAGTAAAATAGATTATCAATTTAAGTTATCGTGTCATTTTTTTTAGAAAAGTTATGTAAAGTAGTAACTTCTTATGAATCTACTTCCTTGTAAAATTTAAAAGTTACCATTCAAGTAAAGCATTAGAAAAGATTTGTGATACGATCGAATCTTAGATCGAGGCACATCCCATCTTGCAAGTCAGAGATGTACTTGACATATGAACCGCTTCATATATCAACTCGATGGCTTGTGTTATGGCTCGAATCCAGGTCAGAAATATACATCAGGATTTCGAGATAACAGTAAAACTACCGAGTTATGATATATGACGAAGTTTTAACCCAATTAAGGTTAAGGCTCTCAAACTGCTTACAGGAAAATAAATCCCTGACTAAGTAATTGATAAAGGAAATGTAACACACACAACCTTTAGGAGTTTTCATGACCAGGTTTACATGCACAAGTCACAATTATCTCCATGATGATTTCGACTACTGTTACAACACTCCCTAGCGACCTGAATCCCACTCGTCCTTCAGTTAGCACATATGATGAACTCCATTCATGTTCTGGTATGTTTTATAATTATTATTCACCTCATATTCACTTACATATTGACTTGGACGTCGGAGTGTCTTTTGCAAGTACCACCACCGTCAACCAAAGATATCACTTACCACCATCGTGCTCGCCATTTTATTAGATATTGGATCCAGCACAAGGTCAGAGTTATGAGCAACTTCTTAAAATAGTTTGATTTGCTCATAACAATTTGAAATATTTAAACTAGATAAATTTTCATTACATGATAGTAATAAGCACACCACCGAATGTAACAGAAAATTTACCACAATAAACTATGAAAAATATCTAATTACTACAATTAACCAATTTAAAAGTTATTCCCAAAATAAACTAATTTTCTTATAAAGGGAGCCAATTCCATGCAAGGCATACATTTTTTTTATAAATTTAGAAATCGATTTAAATTGATTTAAATCCAATTTTATATATATATTGCATAAGAGTCGATTTAAATCGACTCTTTTGTATACATACATAAGTTGGTTTAAATAGGTTTAAACTGACTCATTCATAATTCAATCAACTCTACAGTAGCATCTATGCCGCTCTAGTTGTCCGAGAGGCCAACACCACCATGTAGTAGGTAGTTTAAGGTTTAGGGTTTGGTTGTGTATATCATTTTGTAACTTAATGTAACTTTGGATTTTTTTTTAATGTAACTTGATGTATGTTACTTTATTATGTGATTCATGTTGTTGAGTTTGTTATTTCTCTATGATTAATTTGTTAAGGCATGAATAAAGAATAAACTTAAAAATAACTTAACAAAAAATGACATAACAAGTAATAAGTCATCAATAAAAGACATCCATAAACACTTTAATAACATGGCACAATACATAACAAGTCATCCATAGCAACCATGACACCATACCACTAGCCTTTACATGAGTACAGTCACATCTCGTGTGTCCAGGATGACAATACATCCAACAACGTCTTACCGAATTTGGTTCAACTTCGTCCATTTCGTTCGGGATACGGGTAGAGATAGGTTGACCTTAACTGCTATGTCTCATTGTTTGATTTGGCAAGATGGTAGGTCCACTTGATTGAGTCCACAAATGCTCATCAGGAAGGGGTTTGAAATGTTCCATATACACGTGAGTAGCATGTTCCATACTATAAATAAGATGAACATAGCTAGCCCAATCAAGTTGTGTCTGGTGACATGTTGCTACTGCATGGCAACAAGGGAAGTGTAATGCTTAGAATGCTACACAGTCACAGGTTCTGTTACCTATGTCGTCCTTGAAGGACTTTTAGCTAAAAACCCATACCAGTCACGCACCAACATCTCATAAGTCATGTCATCCTGACTTATTGGTCTCACATGCATGTTTTCCCTCAGATGGCTACTAGCCTCAATCACGTCTGACAAATACTCACAGAACTTTGCCCCTGCCCTTAGCTGAGCTTGTGTGCTCTGCCTTCTGTCATAGAATGTCTTGACCAAATTATAGTAAGTGGTCATGACTATAGCTGTGATCGGAAGATATTGTGCGTCTTTCAACACATTATTCCAACACTTTGACAGATTTGTGGTCATGTTGCCAAAATGACGTCCTTCGTTACATGTTGAGCCCACTGTTCAAGAGGGATCCTATCAACCCACTCACTGCTAAATTAATATCGATCAGCACACATCTCTAGTGGAGATACCCAAAACATGACTTACTATATGTCGCGTTCTTCATTGCCTTCTTTGCTTCATTGTCCTTGAAGTAGGTGCTGAAATTTGATGCTAAGTGAATTACACATAACGCATGATACGCTATTAGAGCACACCAACCATTCTCTTCATCTTGTAGGGTTGTGGTAATGGAAACATGTTTGTCCAATAAAAATGTTAAGAACATAGCAATTAATAACATATAGAAGGACACTTAAAGTAATTAAAAAGGTTAAGAACATAGCGATAAACAATTAATAACAAATACAAGGACAAAAAATATTATATCTCCAATATAACAAGAATGCATGGCTAGGGTATTATATGTTCTCGTACATTCTTCAATAAATATGACCATTCCTCCTTTGTCTGCCTGCAAATGTGATAGGGATAATTTGACCATTCCCATCTTGAGCAATTGTCATCAGTAGTACACCACCACACTTCTCATACAGATGTATTTCATCAATTGAAATGAATGGTTTATTGCACTTAAATGCTTATATGTATGCTAGAAATGTCCAAAACACTCGTGAGAACATCACAACATCGTTACAAACCACACCATTGTCAATATATGGCACAATTTGTAAATGCACAATCGAACCAGCCATAAACCCATGTACAAACCAATTAATAACAGATAGAAAATATAAGGACAATTTAAACTAACATGCATATGATCAGTTAGTTACTATTATACTAAATACACATGGAAGAACACAAAATCACATATCTAACAAAAAGTTTAAGTACAAATATTATAGCAATAAGCAATAAACAATTATAAATATTATAGCATAAGCAATAAGCAATAACATATATCATAAGCAACAAAGAGATATATGTTAAACATATATCATAGCATAAGCAATAACAGATGCAATGACAACAAATATTACCTAGTACGTAATGTTGTAAACCCAACAAAAATGTAGGGAGTTTATTGTACGATTCCTCCCAATTGCAGTATATCATAGCAATCGCCCTCTACTTCCCAAGCCAACACGCCTTGTATGACGGCATCAAGTTCAACTCCTTATGAACATCTGCCTGTAGCGCTTTGATAGTTGTATATGGACTAGAGTTACCATTCGAATGTATGCTACCTTTGAATCCAACTGTGAGTGACTCTTTGGTAAACTAGAAAAGATATGAGCAAGTTCATTAGTAAACTTCCTCATCTCCCACATTTGGGACTTTTCCCTTAGAGTTACCCGAATTGATTAGGCACATCCTTGTTCTGCCATAGCGCACCCGCACCGAATTTTTCTTTTGCCAGAATCAAGAACTTTGTGTTGCACGCCTATGCGAAGGTTATAATTTTTAACGACAACTAACACGGTTTCCTTGTTTAGAAACAATTGACCCATATACAAATAATGATTGGCTCCTGGTCCTGATCCTAATGTTGATGCTACTGCTATTGTTGATGTTGATATTGAACCTTTGTCAAGACACTGAGGCTGAGGCTGAGTGATGTAGTAACTTGGGAGATATTAAGGCTCAGCTTAAGCATGATAGTAACTCGGTATACCTGGTAGAATTACTGGTGTCAGTTGCACCATGTCATCATCACCACCACCACCATATTCATCATTACCGTAGTATTACCCACCCAACATTAGATGAGGGACATCCCTAACAAGATATGCAAGGTTCAAAGACAGTGCATGATAATCAATTAAAGGAGGGGAGGGATTAGTGTTTGTCACAAACAACGGACCAGCATTGGAGGCACCAGAACTTGAGCGAACATCTTCAAGCTCAACAAGAAGCTCAGTCGCAGCGAGTACGTTGCCAAATCGCTTTTGCATATGAAACATGTGCCTAACGTGGTTGTCCTTCTTAATTTCAAAAGAACAAAACCTTAAGATTTGACCAACACCAATGAGCATCCTACAAAGCATTCTCTTAATGCTCTTACACTCCCCAAACTCTTTCACTATAATAGATTGAAGTTGTGACAAAGTAACACTTGGGTATACAACCATCCAAGGTTGAATTGAGAAATAAAAAGTAATTTCATCTTCTTTATTTTTTTTCTTCACCAATATAGAACACTAACATCTCTAGTAACTCCTCACTCATTTTTTATTTCTCTAACTGACACAAAAAATCACTTTAGTACACATTACAAATGAGCATGCACCTCTATTTATAGATCTAACTTTAGATGCATTACAAAGAAATCTATTTAAATAGATTACTATACAAAAATAAATAAAATTGAAAGTCAATTTTCAAATTAAAAAAATAACAATAATAATTATGACTTACATGAGAGTCAATTCTTTTATAAGAAAATTAATTTATTTTTAGAATAATTTTTAAATTAGTTCATTGTAATAATTAACTATTTTCCATAGTTTATTGTGATTAATTTTCCGAATGCAACAATGTAATATGATTTTCAAATGGATATGCGGGGTACTCTTACTTTCTTTGAAAGGGATGGTTGCATGCTTGTCTTCAAAGCCAAGGGTACACTACTTGAGAAATTTGAAACCATCTTCGCTAAAAAACAAAAAGGCTTCAATTGGGCACATTATTTGGTTTGGTGCTTTCAAGTTTCCCTGGTTAATTACTATGTACTAGTCGCATTGCTGTGCAGATCCAAATAATGGATATGGATCAGTGTCAACTACGACACTCGCAGTAAAAAGTTAATTGAAGTACGGCTATAAGGACGGTCCTTCACTGCCCCCTCCCTCACCGCCAAGAAACTAACTTGATTTGATTGTATATTTTAAAAAATTTATGTATGTGTAAACAAGTTTTTATATATATATATATATACACACAGAGAGAAAAATTTATATATTTAATATTATTGTGTAAATTATGAGTTGATAATGTATATTCAAAATCTCTTTTTTTTCCTTTTCTTTATTTTCTCTCCACATCAAAACTCGTAAATATAGTCTTAAGGATGTGTGGATTGCGAAATCTTCTCACATTTTCGAGAATGCGATTATGAGAATGCAACATTTTTATATTTGGTTCAAGGTTTTAAAAAATATTATCATGTAACTTGTATTCTTGAGAATGAAAATTATCTCATTTTCATTCTCATCTCCCCTATGAGATTGTTAAATTCTCATGAGATTGAAATGTTTTGACACATAAAAATATCAAATGTCCCCAAACTTTGTACCATAGGTCAATACCATCTATCAGTCGACCACCACCGACCAATGACTGACCACCACCTGCCACCGACCAACCACCCTCAGCCAGCAACCGACCGACAACCAACCACCACCGGCTACGATGGGTCACCATTAGCCGGGGACAAATCATTGCTCGAACAAGTGACGAACCACCGCCGTCGACGATGGACCATTGTAGGAGTACGACAAAACACTGCCGGACGGCGACAAACCACCGCCTACACACATCATTTTGTCATGAGTATTTTTGTAAATGTATATTGTATCCCAAACATTTTGCTTAAGAGTTTAATTTGAAACCAAATCTTTCAAAATATATTTTTAAAAAAGTTTTTTTTTAGGAATGTCAGGAATAGTATTCTCTGAGATAAAAAAAGATTTTGTGAATCATATGTCACCTTAAAAAAACTTAGAGTCTAAACACATCAACATGTTTAAATCTAATTTTTTAAATTATTCAAAATTTAAGTCTAACATTTTTTTATAAAGAAGTTACAACGTTTACTTATTTAACTGATACTGAGATAGGAAAATCCATTATTTTTATTAGTTGAATTATTAGAGCTTTGGTAATGATAAATGTTAAAAGTTTAGTCAATTATCTAAAATTAAGGTTTTTTTTTAACAAATGGTATGAAAAACACTAAGAAAAAAAATTGATGCACTAATAGTGTAAATATTTGCACACAATTATTTAATTTATTTATTTTATTTAATAATCTTTTAAATAATGAGTATGATAATCAATTATATCAATGTACTCTAATTAAATTTTGAAAAATGAAACTTTTCATCGAGAAAATAGGATTTGTAAAAGGTTTTACACGGTTGGTCAATCAATTCATTTCGTTTGAATGACCTTTAAATAGTGAGTGTGATAGTATATGATTTGATGACATATTAAAAATTTTGTGTTTGGTCTTTTCAAAAAAAATTTTGGTAAGTTTTAGTCTCGTCGTTAGAAGGAGACATTAAGTGTTGAAGTGATTGGCAGGTCGTGTGGTGCCATGTGACACAATCACGTCAACACTTAAAACCTATCAAAATAAATTTTCAAAGATTAATTATTAACAAAAAAAAAATTTCAAACACCAAACACAAAACTTTAAAACTTTTAATTTTACAAGGTATAAAAACATATTTAACCAATAATTTTCTAACAAGGGTTTTTTCGTACAATTTGTAAGCAAAAATTCTCCAAACCGGTTTGCCATGGTTGCGCCATGAATGGCAATTGGCAACTCTCCTCAGGCCAAACGGTGAGGCCACGTCGGTTGGGTTCCTTCTAGACCCGCGCCTTTTTCCATGTTCCAAAAAGAAAAGGTCAGCCAATGAGGTGAAGAAGGAAACAGAGATAGGGGGACCCGCATAAAATGCACTGCATTCTCCAACTTCAAGATCCGATATCGCCTCTTCATCATCACTCTTATTAGTACAAACTCACAGGCTTCTTCTATTCCTTTTGTGCATGTCACTCACTCACTCTCTCTCTCAGATCCTGAACCGCGCAGAAAAGCTGAATGGCGAAGAGCTTCAAGCACGTCATCCTCGGTGGAGGAGTTGCCGCTGTCAGTTCCCTCCCTCTCCTCCATTTTCCCTTTTACTCTCTTGTTTTCTAATCTTTGTTTCTTTTCATTTTTGCTAACTTTTTCTTTGGTTCCATTATGCTGATTTTTCAAATTCTTGCTGATCTCTGTTTAAGTTTGTGTTATGGTTTGATCCCGTGTCGCCGCCGTGCATTTTAACGGTTGAAATTAAAATTGCACTTACCTGATTGATCATCATGCTCAATTACATCGATGATAGCAAGTAGATTATTGTGAGCTTCGATTGCATATATTCGATAAAATAAAAAACTGCGATGCGTCTGACGAGCATTTTCTTCTATTTGTTCAAGCATTTTACTGATTTATTTGTGTCATAATGTGAGTGAATTAAGAGATCGCAAATTTGAATTGTGTTTAGCTGCGTGCGTCACCTAGAAAACTTTCAGTGTTACTTACTACTACAATTTGATTATTTTTTGTCGTTTTCACTTTATGTAATTTGCTGGTTAATGCTACAGTTAACATTTTGTCGCATTCACAGGGTTATGCAGCGAGGGAGTTTTCGAAACAGGGACTTAAGCCAGGGGAGTTGGCAATCATATCCAGAGAAGCGGTAGGCTTTATATGCTCTCTGCATTTTGCACCACAGATCAACGCTTATACTTAATGCATGCACATTTTTCTCATTCATTTACCACTCTTATGATTAAGATATAAACAGTTCTCTGTATGTTGATACGCTACTTTGCAATAGTAGATTTCGATTTTCATTTGGCTTATTGTGTTATTGACATGAGCTTCATCCATACTTGGGCACCAATCCTTACGACGTCTCTATATCATTTGTAGATTTTAATAGAAGAACTTATTCCTGTTTTCTTTGATAAGAAAGACATGCTTCACCTATTATATGGGCTGAAGGTCATCTATGCATCAAATTCACTAGGATATGGGCTTTATACTTCTAAGACAAAATTTTTAAATAAAAAAAAACACATTGCATGTCCTTGGTTGCAATTTGTCTTTTCACTGACCAAGGTTGAAATTCGCCTTCTACATTTTTCTTTGAAATTTTGTATAAATTTGTATCACTTGAACATCATGCACTTTTTTTTATCATGCATATTCGCTCCCCTATTAATCATATGATTTTGCGTAGGTGGCACCTTATGAACGCCCTGCTCTAAGCAAAGCTTATCTTTTTCCAGAGTGTAAGTCTGTATTGCTATTAGTTGTACATCAACTTCATTTTTTCTTTTCCTTGTACATTTCCTTTTGGAGGTAGTCTTGGTACCAACAGTTTTGTATTGTAGTTATTTTGTTTAAATTTCCAGAAATGCGTATGAGCACAAAATATTTTAGTTCAAGAATGGTTGACCATTTGGGTTGTGCATGACCATACACGGGGAAACTTGGAATACAAGTCTGTTTCCATTCAAGCTGTGACATGTAAAATTCATATCACTTTTGATAAGTAACTGTTGCTCCTTTTATACTTTCCTTGAATTTTTTATGTTTACTATTAAATTGAATTTGATAAAAGCTATGTTTATTGTTGCTATTTGTTAATCCTGGGTTTGTTATTTCAGTTGAATTCTCCATCAAATATACTTGATTGCCTTGCTTGTTTCAATATGTGTTTAATGTTACAGTTGGATTCTGCAGCTCCTGCTAGACTTCCTGGGTTTCATGTTTGTGTCGGAAGTGGGGGAGAAAGATTGGCTCCTGAGTGGTACAAAGAGCAAGGTAATGTGGGTTTCTCATCCTTTATCTTAATGCATCTTAGTTATTAGATGGTTTGAGGAATCAATTTTGATGTTAATAACTGAAAGGAGCTTAAGGAAGAGAAAAGTAAATAGAAGATAGGGTGTTAACAACTGTTATCTCATGCAAATTGAACTGGTGATTACAATTTACAGGGATAGAGTTAATTCTTAGCACAGAAATAGTGAAAGCAGACCTTGCTGCAAAATCTCTGACCAGTGCCAAAGGAGAAACAATCAATTACCAGACTTTGGTTATTGCAACTGGCTCAGCAGTAAGTATCCTGGTGTATGTTAGAAAACAAGATGGTACTTCATTGTCCACATTTCACATCCTTTGTCATCATGCTAATACTTGTCTTTTCTATCAGGTAATAAGGTTGACAGATTTTGGAGTACCAGGGGCTGATTGTAAAAACATCTTTTACCTGAGGGAGATTGAAGATGCTGATAAATTGTACGAGGCAATCCAAGCAAAGAAGAGTGGCAAAGCTTTGATTGTTGGTGGAGGATACATCGGTCTGGAGCTAAGTGCAGTGTTGAAACTAAACAACATTGATGTCACAATGGTCTACCCTGAGCCTTGGTGTAGTAAGTGGATATTTATAACTGTTTCTTTGTACAATTCCTGCTCATTTGTTTATTATAACTTTAACATACCTTTTAATTATAATATTTTAAATTCTAACAATATGATTGATGTTGCAGTGCCACGACTTTTTACATCTGATATAGCTGCTTTCTACGAGAAATACTATGAAAATAAGGGGATAAAAATCGTTAAAGGAACTGTTGCCGTTGGTTTCACTGCTAATGCCGATGGAGAGGTGTGGTGACGTGATATCTGACCACTGTATTGATTGAATGACATTTTAAAGTTGCTAATCAAACTTATCATGATTTCCATCCATAATTCAGGTAAAAGAAGTCAAATTGAAGGATGGCAGGGTTATGGAAGCTGATATTGTTGTTGTTGGCGTTGGAGCAAGGCCTCTAACAAACTTATTCAAAGGGCAAGTTGAAGAGGATAAGGGTGGAATCAAGGTTTGAGAGATCGTATCCAGAGGCTAGGCAGTTTACAAAATATCATCCTAAAAATTAATTGATGAATCTTGTAAACAATAATAAGCATGAGACATTTCTTTTGGTTGCAGACTGATTCCTTCTTTAAAACAAGCGTTCCTAATGTATACGCTGTCGGTGATGTTGCTACTTTCCCTATGAAATTGTACGGCGAGTTGAGAAGAGTTGAGCATGTTGATCATTCTCGCAAATCGGCCGAGCAAGCTGCAAAGGTTAGGAGCTTTGTTAAATATCTCTGTTTCTTTAATTATGCAGAAAACTCGAATATGCCATTATGCTCAGCTCTCATTTTGTGATAATGTGTGTTGTATAATGGCAGGCCATCATGGCAACTGAGAATGGAAAAACAACAGAGGAGTATGACTACCTTCCATACTTCTATTCTCGTGCATTTGATCTGTCCTGGCAATTCTATGGTGACAATGTTGGCGAGACAGTGCATTTCGGAGACAATAATCCAGAATCAGCGAAGCCTAAGTTTGGGACATATTGGATTAAAGACGGGAAAGTTATTGGGTTATTTTTGGAGGGTGGAACTCCGGAGGAAAACAAAGCTATTGCCAAAGTTGCTAGGGTCCAGCCACCGGCACAAAATTTGAATCAACTTGCAAGGGAAGGTGTTTCCTTTGCTACTAGCGTATGATGGTCTTTAAGGAAGATATAATACATCATGCATTTTCTTCGCACAGTTAATGTTTTGCATTGTTATGCCAGTAGGGACATTTTTACTTGCCCCCCTAATTTCATTTCCGATCGCAACTTACTAAGGTGGTTTACAGGGTAGCATCTCTCTTCAGAATTTTCCCTATGCTTATTACCTCAGGCAACTATTTTCTCTGTTTCTTGAGCTCGTTTCCCTGTGCATTTCAATCGTAGGGAAGCTGATAAAAATACTTAAGCGTTTGTTTTTAGAAGCCCGGTTTAGTGTTTTTGCATGATTAAGAAAACTAGTCGGATCCATGCTTGCTAGGACCAAAAATTAAGGTGTTTGCAATTAGTAGTCATTGCTCCAGAGAACACATGAACTTTTGTCGACCGAGTTGTGTTGTGCCCCTCTTTATCAAATCAATCCAAGAACACATGAAAGGACGACCGAAAGGCAAAAAAACCACGCGAAATCATGTGGTTTGCAGACCAAGTTAGCATCGGAAAGCAGTAGTCTGGCGTATCCATCTCCTTTCCCTGTCGCGGAAGTGTTTCACCGACGGATTTGTTAAATCTCAGCTTGCTACTAGCACGCTCTAGTTTTCTTCAAAAACAAAGTACATATGAAACCCAAAGCCAAACCATTCAATGTATGTAGCAAGCATATCACACGGCCAATTATGGTGCACCACACACCAATTAGTCTAATGAGTGGGGAATCAACTCTGCCGCCAACCACGAAACAGCAACCAGCCCCTGCCCCGCACCCAACCAACATCGCCCCAGCCGCACCAGCAACAGCACCCGAAACATCTGCACC
Source organism: Nissolia schottii (assembly GCA_003254905.1). Classification (NCBI taxonomy): domain Eukaryota; kingdom Viridiplantae; phylum Streptophyta; class Magnoliopsida; order Fabales; family Fabaceae; genus Nissolia; species Nissolia schottii. Next base: position 175,868 of record QANU01111459.1, read on the forward strand.
CACTACCTAACCACTTTAGCCCCTGAAACTACAGTTCAATTGCGACAACGTTCTTGAGGAGGCTGAACTGAAAAGAACCTGCGTGCATCATAGACAAGAACATAGAGGTCTCTCAATTCAAGATTGAATAGAGTAACATACGGCAAGACCATGGTGGCTACAAAGAAGGAGCTCGTTTTTTTTAATATACATGATGTGTTTGGAGGGTGGCTCTCCGACACTTGTGGTCACAAGACGTCCAGATTTGACAGGAAGGGTGGGAAGTATTTTGATACAAGGTTATCAAATTCAAGAGTTTAAGTAGACTCATGAAACTTCCGTAAACTCGGATCGTAAACTAGTACGAGTTTACTTATTATTAAAAAAATGTTAAAAAAATATTTTAAAAAACTATTATGCTACAAAAATATAATTAATAAAACTTGAAATTCATTAATACTTTTAACTCCATAACAAAGTGCAAATAAAGATGAAATATATGTGTTTTAAATTCAATTCATACATAATACATAAGAGAGAGGTGGTATGTTGAGTAACCAATATAGCAAATGTATATAAAGCACAATGGCACTCATTCTTAAAAGAAGTAGCATGCTTCAAGCCGACAACCTTTGTTTCTGAAACAATCTCACTCACTCAAGCATGGTGATGACTTTGAAGGGCATTCTCTGTTTCCAGAACCTTCAAGAACACAAATATTCAGGACATGACACACACAACAACATAAACACCAAAGATACCAGCGAGTCTCATAATACTGAGCATCACAAGAAGTGAGTATGTGACAATGATGTCTTCAATCCAAAACACTAAAGCACAGATGGCAATTCAGAGGCCACGCACCTTAGTAGGAAAGATCTCTGAGCAAATGATGAAATACATATGATGGATTAGCGACAGAACACGACAGAAGAGCACAACGGAGCACGATTGCAGACACAATTGTGAATGACAACTCTAAAACACTAAACAATCTAAATCTAAAAACTCAAAGGCATGCAAAACGACGTCATTTTACTTGTTTTGTCCTTAAAAAAACCCACAATTTGGTAAACTCGTGAACACACTAATAAACTCGCGATTTTATACAAGTTTACTCGAGTCAATCCAAAAACGAGTTTACACGCAAGTTAACTCAATTTTACTACCTAGAAATATAAACTTGTACAAGTTTACGAGTTAACACGCGATTTTAGTAACCATGTTTTGACATATAAATGAACCATCTCAATGTCAGACAAAGATTTTAAATGAATCTTAGACCTAGATCATAGTCGACCACGCTTACAATTATTTAGCCAAACCACATGCCTATATTTAGAGTGGTGTTCACAGCTTCATTTTATTGGGATAACCAAGGCATCGCACAAACCAATAAGCGTTCACTTCTTCTCCATGTCTACATTATAAACTGCCAATTATCTTTCTTAGGATTAGCAAGTGAATGCCATTTACAATATTTAATATGTCACCGAACTACTCAATTTATTCACCAAGTCTAACAAACCTACATACATCAGATAGTCGTCAAATAATACCAAAGCAGCAGTCGAGAGTTCTACAAAAATTTGACAAGGCAGAATATGAAATTGAAAACAAACTTAAAATTGGCACGACCAATGGACCATCAAAGCATTATTAAACGTGCATTTTGGAGAGAGTTTTTCTTGGAATGGAATTTTAGAGTAAGGGCAAATTGTATCATTCAAAAAATAGTACTACCATACTACACTAAATTCTATCATTATTTATCATAATACCAATCGACTCGATATTCCACTGAAATTTCGGATCCCTTTAACCCTTACCACCACATCATAAAATTCTTATGTAATCTTCAATTCATGTCAATTGGATAAATATACTATCAATTTGTGTCGCTTCTGCACTAACTGATTCCAACAAAAGTGCTGGAAGTCAAAAAAAAAAAAATCCAGCAAACAAGATGCTCAGAGAGAAAAAATAAATCAAGGATAAAGCTTATCTGTCGTTAACCAAGTTGAGATTCGATAACATCAATAAAGTAGAAGTAAATATTAAACTGAATTCTTCCAACCGCATAGATCACAATACCAAACACTACAATATTATCAAACAAAAATTTGACACAAACTAAGGAACTCTAGATTGATAATATGTTCTCGAACAAAAGTTGAACAATCTACCAAATTAATCGAAGAGACTGAAACCCATATCCTGCGTCACAAACAAATCCAAAACAAAACAATAAGAATATTTCCAAAAATAATTGAAAATATATGGCATTTGAAATAGCATCATAATTATGATAATAATAGTAATAATAGTAATATCAATAATAACTTACATCATCTGATTCTTCTTTCTCTTCGACCTTCTCCTCTTTCTTTGCCTCTGCGGCAGCTGGAGCGGCAGCGCCACCGCCTCCTCCAGGAGCAGCGGCCACCGCGACGGCGCCACCACCACCAGCAGGAACCGAGGCAAGCTTTTCCCTACCGGCGGCTATAACCTCTGCAATGTCTTTACCCTTGACTTCAGACAGAAGAAGCTCGATCCTGTCATCCTCCGCGTCAGCTCCAACTTAAAATCACAATAATCCATAACTTCTTCGTCAAAATCAACACAATTCTCAGATTTTCCCTAAATCAATTTAAATTAAAAACAAATCTAAAAAAAAAAAGGATAAAAGAAAAAAATTGATACCGGAGCCAAGGATGTGCTTGATGTCACCGGCGGAAGGGCTTCCGTTGCCTCCGAGGACGGCAAGCAGGTATGCGGCGATGACCTTCATATTCCTCAACTATTACAAACCACTGTGGGATCTGGTGACTGAGCTAATTGAAATGGAGGCTCTCTCGATTCTCTATTTTTTTTTTCTTATATAGTGTTAGGGTTTGTTTCTCTAGGGTTTTTCTCCCTGTTATGGGCCTCTTGGATCTACTAATTGTTGGGCCATAAACGCACATTAACCTAAATAATCCAGTTATGGGCCTTTCTAACTAGAATGAATGTTAGCCCACTATTAGCAATTGGTTGACAGTCAATTTTTTTTTT
>QANU01111459.1:179765-210438 GCA_003254905.1 Nissolia schottii
CTGGGTTGGGGTGGAGGCGCGGGTGTGGTGGGTGGAGGTGCGGGTAACGACAGGGAGACTATTTTTTTTTCTTTTTTTTTTTTACGGGCGGGTCATAAAAATTCGGGTCGGGTCGAGTCAGGTCATGGTTTTTGCGGGTTATGCCACGTGGCATCCCGCGTGGCGCGCCGCATCAGCGCTGCGTCAGCACCTGACGCGTCCACGTCAGCACAGTCAACTCTCATACATCTCCAGGGACTAAAACCAAACTTTTCAATTTTTCAGGAACTAAAACTTTTATACAGGGACTAAAACCAAACTTTTCAATATTACAGGGACTAAAAACTTAATTAACCCTTTTCTTAATGATATTTTAACGTCAAAATGTGAGGGCTTTCAACTTTTTGAACCGATTTTTTTTTTTATTTATAATTTTGTAATTTGCTTTTATGCTAATTGCAGAAATGACGAGAACATCTCTATTCGTAATGGCTAACAAATTTTCATGTTCAAACTTGCATACGTTATAGTCATCTTGAATATATCACCTAAATCAAACACGGATGTATTAAAACTAAACTTATCATAAAATTAATCATAATTAGATCTTCATTTAAGCCTTTACAATAGGTTTAACAAACATAAAGTTAAAGTTAGGAGTTCGAACTAGTAATATTGATGTACCAAAAAGTAGATTTTCATTTCGTGTTGTATAGAGTACCTGGTATTGAATGTATAATCATTGTGGCATGTTAAGTGAACGATATTTTTAAACAATAATAATATGAACAATAACAAAAAGACAAAATTGATGTAAAATTCATAAACTTTTTCTTTTTTATTGAATACATCAATTTTACTTTCTTGTTATTGTTGTTTAAAAATGTTGTTGATGTAGCATTTGAACTTAAAAAAATCATGTGTATAAAATAATATGATTAAATTATTGTCTAAATGGAAATTAAACTTGAGATATATAGAGGTACACGAAGTGAGGGATGGGTTCGAGTCCCATCCTCAGATCACAAAAGAGAAAGTGAAAAGAAAGTGTGAATAGTAGGTAGCTAAGTGATTTGCCTTGTATACTGAAACCAATGGAGGTTGAAACCCACTCCCTCTCCGCCTTTGATCTCCACCCAACCCCGAACCAACCCTTCTCCTTAGAAATTCACTCTCAATTCCCCAACGTCCCTCATCCCACCACTGGCGGTAACCAACACGCGCTCGGACACGCGAGTGCTGCTGCCCTCAAGGTACAGAAGGTCTACCGTGGTTACCGTACCCGCCGGAGGTTGGCGGATTCCGCCGTCGTCGCTGAGGAGCTATGGTGTGTTGTCTGCCTCTCCATTCGCGCAAAATCATCTCACTCACTCACTCGCTCACTCTATTACTATGTATAAGTGAGAGATGAGTTCATTTATTTCTTAATTAATTATGATATAAATATTTGATCATATATGAAGGTGGCAAGCGATAGACTATGTAAGGCTAAACCACAGCACCATTTCCTTCTTCAATTTCCCTGAGACTGCGGCATCTCGGTGGAGTCGTGTTACACTCAACGCTTCCAAGGTTTCATTTTTTATTTATTCTGTCGTCAATCGTATACATTGTTGTGTTACAAACAGCCTATGGCTATGGATGCTACGGTCGTGTTTTTCAGCTTCAATTATTGCTCCGTGTCGGTGATGGTGATTGAATTTTTATGCCAATTTTTTTATTGTTTTGGCAGGTGGGGAAGGGTTTGTCCAAAGACGCCAAAGCACAAAAGTTAGCGTTCCAGCATTGGATTGAAGCTGTGAGTCTATATACTCTCCCGCTACTCGACCCTTTTACCATTTTTTTTTTCATTTTTTCTTTTTAAAATATATATATATATATATATATATATATATATATATTATTTTTTATTTTATTGTATTTTGCTTTGGTTGACCAACACTGTAGATTGATCCACGCCACCGCTATGGCCATAACTTACAGTACTACTATCAACAATGGTGTAGAACGGATGCTGGTCAGCCATTCTTTTATTGGTATGAATGAACTTTTATTTTGCTTGAATGAAAGAAATCCTATCACTCCTTTTAACCAAGGTTTGATTGAAATTGAACCGTGTTTGTGGTGAATTTAAGTTGGGCATTGAAGCAATATTTCAAGAATAATCCCCTTCTGTCCTCTTATGGGCCATGCGTTTGATGTGCTTAATGTTTTTAGTATTATTATTATTATTATTATTTACTGCCAATCATATGTTTCAGTACATTTAGTTGAATTGCCTAGCTGGTCTCTTGGTCTTGGTTAAAAGCTTTATGTGGATGATCAACGTTATGATTAAGGAAAATTCTTATCGATTATTTGATGTTTCCCTTGTTGGAACAGGGGATTCTGCTTTTAACATAGGCTGTACAGTTCAGCATCTTATCTTTTCAAGTGTCTCCGTATTATTACAAAATTTGTTTCTACGTTCTAATGTTATAATTCATTTTTATTCACAATTTAGTTATATGAAATTGGAAAACGGAAACAATATCTATATATATTTAGTTTATGATAAAAAATAATGGTTTATAAGTATAGGTTTGTTTCTCTCTCTCTCTCTCGTCTCAGCTAACGGCTTATACTGAAATTATTTATTTCTGCTCCTACAGGTTGGATTTAGGAAATGGGAAGAATCTTGATCTTCAAGAATGCTCTCGATTAAGGCTCCAAAAACAATGCATCAAGTATCTTGGACCTGTATGTGTATCTCTGGTTTGGATTTCTAGTATTCTTTCCTACCAAAAAATAAATAAATAAATAAATAATTAAATAAATTGTAGAACGTATTGACTTCTACTGCTGTATCATAAAAGTGCCTTGTTCCTGCTTTTGGCATGTTGCTCTATATTTCTTTTGCCTTTCTTGCTGGTTCATATTTGCCTCAATTAGCAAGAGAGAGAACAGTATGAATACATTGTCTGTGAGGGAAAACTCATCCACAAGCAATCTGGAGATTTTCTTCATACAAATGAAGGCTCCGAAGGTGACAAGTGGATCTTTGTAATGAGTACCGCTAAGAAACTTTATGCTGGCAAGGTAAACAATTCAATCTCAATTACCTTTTCATTTTCAGTAGTTTCTTTACCGGCAATCCGCCTTGTCTTTCCTTGTACTACTGATACCTTGCAATTACCTTATCCAGAAAAAGAAGGGATTATTCCACCATTCTAGTTTTTTGGCTGGAGGAGCTACATTAGCCGCGGGAAGGCTAGAGGTCGAGCATGGGACTCTTAAGGTAGAGTTAACTTCAAAGGTTGCATGATTAAATTGTTGTACTAATGGAGCCTCTTCTAAGATGCCTCTACCTTAAGAGGTTCCATTAGTACAATTTAATCATGCAACCTTTGAAATTAATGGTGGAAAAGAGATAGTGTTTTGCCTTCTTTTCTCGCATATATGTCCATAAGGAATCACATTAACAAACAAATTTGCTGACCCCAATTTATGGCTATTTGCAAATGCATGATTCTCAAAGGCTTTGATTTTTTCAGTCCATATCTGCTTATAGTGGACACTACCGGCCAGCAGATGACTCTCTTGACAGTTTCTTATCCTATCTCATGGAAAATGGTGTCAAGCTTGATGAAGTTGAGGTAATTGATTTGCATCAGAACGTTTCATTTTTTGTGTCAAATTCCTGTTAGTAGAAAAAGATGCTTATTCAAGACACTGATTATTTAATGAGCATTCTTGCAGTTGAATTGGGTTTAATTATCATTGTCTATTATTCCAAGATGTTTAGAGAAATTTGTGTCATCATGGAATGTCATGCTGAGTATACTTCTTCTAACCACAAACAAAATGACATTTCGCCAACATTTAATAGTTAATTAAAAACGTGGTGATAATCGCTTGTTATGTTTTATAACATAATTCCTATCCTTGGTTTCAGATGCACAAGGCAACTGAAGACTCTGATATATACGAGGAAAGCAAGCTTAGTGAAAGACCTTCAACAACGTTGAAAGTTACAAGCAATGTTAAATCTGAGGAAGCTGCTAACACCACCAAATACTCAGCTGAAGAAGTTCCTCAACCTGAACCCGTGTGTACTTCTTATAAAAGGACTCTATCTGGTGGCCTTCAGAGCCCAAGAGCAGAGGTGCCGAAGACTGCAATAATGCAAAGAATCAACTCCAAGAAAGCTGCGAAATCCTACCAATTAGGACACAGACTTTCGCTGAAATGGTCAACAGGAGCCGGACCTAGAATCGGGTGTGTTGCGGACTACCCTGTGGAGCTTAGGATTCAGGCCTTGGAGATGCTTAACCTTTCTCCAAGGATTCCACCTACCCCTTCATCATACATGCGAATTGGTGGCCTAGTATCACCTTTAGCACCTTGTCCAACACCTAATACAGGCTCTAGCGGTAACACTGATGGAACTTGTGTTAATTGATCTAAATCCTCACGAACTTTTGGTTCATACTTCATGTTGGTGATGCTTTAGGTTTAGAGCCAAGCTTATAAGGGTGCTGTAGTTAATGTAAAATATCTCCTTTATGTCATCTCGACTTTTGAGTAATTAGTGCTATCAGGTTCAATCGTTGTTGTCATTTTTCATCCCACGTCTTATTTTCACTAACGTGAAGAGACGTTTAATGTAACACGAGCACATCAGTAATTGAAGAGGGGTTGAACATGCAAGTTGTAAATGCCAAAATTTGGGTTTCAACAAAGATTTCTCCAATGCCATACCTATTACTATTATTTTTTTATATCCGCTTGGGGAAAGGATTTCTTTGGTAGTTTTTCTCCTCAAATTGCAATGAAAAATATATGTTGACATTGACTAGAAAACTCTGGTCATATCAATAATGGCCGAGAGACATTCGTGTTTCATGTGACTACTTTTGTGTCACCAGCATGACTAAGTATATGGTTTCTGTCGAAAGTCACGTATAGTGGTTGCTGATAATGGCTTTTTATACAGAAAAGAGTTGCATATAATTCATTACCTGTATCTGTCATCTGCATTTTCATGTCGGATAAAAAGTAACGCTTCATCCCTTGACCAATAATACTGGTAATGCAAAGCAAAAGTAGGTGGGCCACTCTTAGGGCGAAACAAATTCAGAGTATATAATATAGGACACACAGTACTTTGATATATCCTTTTCATGAATCGTGGGAATCTGTAAGACCTAACCAAGTTATTATCTATCTTTTCATTAATATATCCAACAGAACATGTCACACCAGATGATCCTAACCAAAGAGAAAAACATCAACTTGCACTTAACAAACCAAGGCAAATGCATCAAACACTTGGTGTGCACACAATGCAACCAAGTAATATCAAACTAGAGAGTGAGAAACTAGATCCACCAACGCCAAAATCAGGGAGGGAGCTAATTACAAAGAAATCCACCAGTTGAATCAACGGAACCACCGAAGGAACAACAATAGCAACATCTTATTAAGAAATATCAGCAACATCTTATCAAGATCTATAACTATTCACTAGCATGTGTTTACGAGTTGAGTTAAGGAAAAGAAAAAAAAAAGTAAATTGTCTAAAATCAAACACTTTCTTAAATTGGAGACTATGAAAGAAATTTAAACTCCTAATATTACAAATAGATTTATAGAATTGGTGTCCACGTTAAGATTGATATACAAATAACATGTTTGTTCGCCTAAAATCAAATCCTTCGTAACTAACTACTTCTACCTTTGCTTTTTTTTAGGGGGTTTCCTTTCCCTGTTTCCGACATTAGATATGAATCAAAATTGACATTTTTGCTGTACCCAAAAACATGTCATTTTTGTCCACGAATTGAATATGTTAAAATATTATTGGGCTTTAGTTTTATGTTGGGCAAGAATATTAGAGGTGTGAAAGGGAATTTGAAAAGCAGGTTAGGCTATGCCCATTGGGCTCCATGTTTGGAGTGAAAAATGTAAATGAGGACCCGTGACCAAGAACGCTACTAAACACAATATTTTTATTTTTGTTACATACTAAAACACAATATTTTGACAATATTTGGTTTGGAATCAAATCATTTCTAATATTTTCAACTCCAAATACACTCTAATAACCAGTAAGAATTGCCTCTTGAACTAAAATACGAGAGGATAATGATATATAAAAAATTCTCTTAAATACTAGTTTTTGTGTGTATATAAATATATATAATATGTGTCCTAAAATCTTAATTCAATGTAAAAGACATTCATCATCCCTTAATTAAACGTTAGGAGTTTGATTCCTACTATTAGTTATGGAGAACCTTCAATTTTCAAGCCAAGTGTCTCACTTTTTTTTTTAGGTTGCCTGTCCGGTATCCAAGGCTCAGCCTTGACTAATCCGAGTCGACTCGGGTCGCGCACCTGGCTATGGCGGGTGAGTCTCCCAACGCAAGTGTCTCACTTTTTGAAGTGTCTACAGGCTAGCGAAAGAATTTGTCAATTAGCTCACACCAATCAATGCTCGAATTATGTAATAAAACAAAAATCTTTAAAGTAATGTATTCTTATTTTGAAGATTCATTACTCTAGTAAAAGAAGTTGATATATTCTCATGAAAATTCTCTTAAACTCCTTTTGAATAATAAATAAGTTACAAAAACAGATACCACATATATTGAAATCTTGAATGAAAAGTATACATATCGAAATCTTTAAAGATATCGAATGAAGTTATTTTGAGCTACTTTTCATTTTATTTAATTTAATATTTATAATAATGTGTTAAAAAATTTAGAGATAATATATGATATGTCATTAATCAATAGAAATGTTGGTGTAATGGGAATGACCCGTTATTTGTCATGACCTTAAAAGGAGAATCTCAATTTGATAAAACACCAATTAGCCAGAAAAAATGTACTATTCCCGAAAGAATCCGTATTCTCTGATAATAGCATGGAGATATACTATACTAAGCATAAAATTCTTTCGGTCACAGTGTTCAATATACAAAGGATACGATATGTCTATCAATCCATAACATTTTATATAATTAATTAATAAATATCATAACGTTGATAAGTAAGACTTTCCGTCCCAGATAATAGATTGCGATATTTGACAGAGATAATATATCATTATCTATTAGCAATTAGCGAATGAATGTGTTGAGGAGGGGTGGAAAGGCGTGAAGAGAAGAGAAGCCGACTCTCGCAGATTGCAAGTTGCCATTGCCAACGTGGGCAAGGCCAGGGGTAAACGTGGCGAGCCAAGATACATGGGCGCTTAATATCGAAGATGTCTACTTGTGATCTGGCACGACACGTGGCACTCTTGCACTATCTGTGGCCTCCCCCTTCTACTCTCTCTCTCTCTCTCTCCCCCCCCTTCCTTCAGCCTTCATCCCTCTCTGTTCGGTTCTTCGCACTTCCCCCTCTCTCCCTCTCTCTCTATTGTCCTTTTGGTTCCCTCTTTCGTCATGGATATTGAGCCATCGACCTCTTCGTCTTCGCCTTCCTCCTCGTCTTCTTGCCCCTCCGATCGCCTCGTCGACACGGAGATTGAAGCGGCGGAGACTCTCGCCGACTTGGCGCAGCTCGCCATGCGCGACACAACCGCCACTGGCTGCGCCGACACTGCCCACCGCGCCACGCTGCCGCTCGAGTCACCGACTCGTGACTCGGATCTCTCTCACTCCGCCCCTCCCCCTCGGGTTAGTGTTTTTTGTTTTAACTATTATTCGCTCGTGTTGATTATATTCTTGATTAGTTTAATCTCACGATTTTAATCCATGTTTAGCAGTTAACACACACGAGAAATAGTTGTAACTATTGAATTATAAATATATATAAGCACGAGTCAACAACAGCAATTACGGATAACATTATATTTATATTATTTTTTATCTTTTTATGCCGGCGATTTGAAGTGAGTCAAATGACTATTTTCAAGTTTCAACGAGTGACATCATAATCGAATAGTTTTCCACAGTCGATCAAAACCGTAACCAAAATCGTGATTCTGAACGAGATTAGTTGGTGATTTTGTATTTCTATCTAATTCTATTTCAGACTCCATGGACGTGTTTGGGTTCCGTTTGCTTAACCTTATTTGGAATCTGAAAACGAAGAAATAAGGTCTCTCTTTTTTTTGTTTGGATTCAATCAGTCATGTTTGGTTAAATTTGGTAAAAAACACGCCCGGTTATTGGATAAAGCTCATGCCAAGGGCCCAAGAGCAATTTCATCGTACTTATAGTCTAGTAGTGCCTGTGAACAAAACCAGCTAAAATATTTCTAAACTTTGTTACTTGAATTGAATTTGCTTCGTCATTTTTATCTGGGAATATTCAGGACAATCAATCTTTCATGTTGTTAATGGAACTGTCCCTTGCCTAACTATATTTTTCCTTTTTTCGTTTCCTTCTGGTTCTCATTCTCACATTGCTAAGTATTGATCAACAACCATGTCCCTGCATCTTCCGGAGAAAAAAAATGAACTTCACTTGACTTGGTCAAATCTTTGTTTGTTTGTTTTTCTTTTTACTTCGTAGTTCTTATAACAATGGATAAGCCAATTTAGTAATGCTACATAGTTAGAAAAATAGCCTGAGTCTGAACTTCTGTTCCAAATTATGGAGGTTGTTGGATGAAATGAAGTGCTGACCCACTAGTATTTTTCTAGTCGATTAACTGCAGCAGATACCCAATAATCAATAGGCTATCACCAAGTTGTATTGTACCATTTCATGCCGGAATTTACTTGAAAAATGCTTCATAGAATGTAAAGCTAGGCATAAAAGCAGGAACGAAAAGTAATTGGCAAAGGAAAAAAGTTGTGTTTTAGGTAACTTTCATTATCTTTCTCGACTTTTACAACCAATATTGTTGTGATTGGTTATATTTTCCTACGTCACATTTCTGTTCGCCACTTCGTTCCAAATATCATTGCTGCTTTTATTTGTGGCAGGGACAAGTGGTTTCAGGTCAGCAGCTGGATGAAAAACCGGCCACTAGTAAGTCAGTAGAAACAGAAAGGATTCAGCAGGATCATTGCTCAAGGCGCATGAAGGTGGAGCAGGATGCTGATTCACTGAAGACTACAAGTTACTCTGTGGTTCACAGCAGCAAGTCAAGGCGTAATTTAACTGAGGTATAAGAAAGCTTGAAATTTACTCCACCGCAATATCTGTTCATCATTGATAGTTGAAATCTATTGGGCTTTCTGTTCAGGAGGAAAAAGAAGCAAGGAGGATTCGCAGGGTATTGGCAAACAGAGAGTCAGCTAGGCAGACAATCCGCCGTAGGCAGGTAATTACATAGGCAAATCAATTCTCTATTGTTAGATCTGCTTATCAACTGCCCAAAATCTTGACCAAAAACAAATTTAAGCCATGCTTGGTGTCTTGCACTTGACCCCACAGTTTGTTAATTTATCACTTATATGGTCTGATCCTTTTCATCATTACTTCCACTTAAGGAAGGATATTTACATTTGTTGATTTATTGTTCATTCCCTCTCAGAGACAGTCATTAATTGTGTTGATTCACTCTGTATTAATTGGATAATCTTTACTATGAAGGCTTTGGGAACTTGCAACTGCTTTTTGGTCATATTATCAATTGCCCAATAATATCCTTCACGTAACTTCCTGCTACTTACATTTACATTTTGACATTTTGTCATTTCACATCTCATTTTTTGCAGTTTTTGTCAGTTTACTTTTCTAAAAAACAGTTTTCAAGATCAATTTTTTATTAGTTTTTGGTTTTTGGTACCCGAAGGGTACCGTCCCCTCTGGTGATGAATTATGTTCTTGAGGCTAATGAATGTATCCATGGTCCCAAAACAGAAAATCTTGCATGGTATGTGACGTGAAGCTGTTGTGGTTAAGCGTGTACTTTTTCGTAGTGCATGAAAACAGTGACGTGTACTATTTTGTTTATACGAGTCAGGCTGCACTTGCGGAAATTTATTTTTAAATATGATCAAATGTGTCATCCATGTCACAAAGTACAGAAGTCAACAAATTTAAAGCCTGCTATGTGACGCAAGTGCGACTATGCCTTTTTTGGAATAAATGCAGTATTTGGTTTTCTGATATTTTCATAAAGTTTTGATGTTCATCGTAATTGATAGCCTTTATGCTATAGGGTATACTTCAGTTTTTTTTTTTTCCGCTAAAGCCAATCATATCTTCTTAGTTAGCAAGACCTTTGAAGCAAAACTTTCAGATGAGAATTTCCATTTCTAGATTTTGGCTTAAAGATTATTTTTGTAGGACTCTCAAATCTACAGTTTAATGTATATGTAAAGATCATTGTAGATTTTATCCCATATTACTTATTTAAAGGAGTAAATTTGAAACAAACCTGATACTTAAATATTTCTGAACTTCTATGAAAGAGGGGAGAAAAATACCTTATCTTCTTTGAAGTGTCTACTTGTTCTGGCAGGTTAGTTTCTCATTGAAACATTAGGCAGTTCTTTTTTTTGGGTTTATTTTAATAATTATTTCAGGCTCTCTGTGAGGAGTTAACCAGAAAAGCTGCCAATTTAGTTCTGGAGAACAAAAACCTGAAGAAGGTATGGTGCTTAAGACTTTGATTGTGTCTTCCATTTACCTCCTTTGTCTTTATTTGGATGAGGCATCTGTTCAAGATATTATTGTTTATTAATCTATATTTCCTCCTTGATGTTTGTTTGATCATTCACTCTCTAACATTTTGTGACATTTATGGTGACAAGGAGAAGGATTTGGCTTTGAAAGAGTATCGATCTTTGGAGACTACAAATAAGCATTTGAAGGCGCAAGTAAGATGTTTTGCTATTGCAGAAATTTGGTAGAGCATACTCTTCTTGTTTGCAAAGCAAGTAAATAAATAGTGGAAGACTTCCATTTGCTTCCATTTGCAGATAGCCAAGTCAATAAACACTGAAGTGGAGAAAACTCCTCTTGAGCAGGACTCATCTGTGGCTGAGGTAACAACTTTGTCTGGTAATGGTCCATGGTTTGTTTATAACCATTTTCCCGTTACACAATTATTTTGGCCTTCCATCATTCAGTCTTCTAGTCCAGTTCAAGTACAACATGCACCATTTAATTCCATTGCCATTCCATCAAATGTTACTGTGCCGTGCTCTTCTGAGACTGACTCATATTACAAGCAAAATAAACTTGTAAATGACAATAGGACACAAAATCCATTGTACATGTTACCATGTCCTTGGTTATTCCCTCTTCCAGAGTTTGGAAATGGACAACCACCATCTTCCATTGGCCAAATAGATAAACGAGATGAACTTTCTCTTGGTAAACAATGTAGTTCTAGTTCATCTTTGAATACAGCAGCGAATGTGGATTATCTACCAGCTCTACCTATCAAACTTCAAACAGAAGCTTCTGGCTGGACAGAAGCCAGATATTTTAATGACACCAGCCATGCCGCAACAAGATTTCCTTTGGATGGAGCTGAGCAGAAAACAGGATGTCACATTGTAGGAAACCTCCATGGACCTTCACTTGATTGTAACGGTCATGCAACTGCTGTCAAGCAAGAGCTCGAGCTTCAATTACCTTCTGCTCCGAACACTGAGGTACCTTCGACAGCTCCTCATATTGCAACTTCTTCACCAGGAAAGAAACAAGCAAAGTTCATGTGTTCTGGTAAAAATCTAGTGGATACAGTTGCTGCGGCAGAGGCAAGAAAGAGGAGAAAGGAACTTACAAAGTTAAAAAGCAACCATAACCGCCAGTCCCGGATGACCTGTTGACTTCTCAATCTACTTGGCTAAAAGGTAGGAAAAGGATCAAAAGTGCATCCATTACCAGCTTTTGCACATGCTTATGACGTGATGGAAAATGAATTGAGGAAGAGAATGAAGTCCAAATCATGTATAGCACTCTGATAGCATTTCACATTTTTTTTCATATCTTTGTTTTCTCTGTTTTTATTTGCTTTCTATTACTTGGATTATTTTTCTCCCGGGAAGGGTAAAATACCCCCCGGGGGGGGGGGGNCGTGAAGTGGCGAAACTGACCGAGTTTTTTTTTTTATTAATTATAATGATCCAGATTTTCCATCTTTCACCAATGTTTCTGAGCAGCTAAACCCAGAAATCGTGCACGATCACAATATGTGGTGCGGTCAAGTTTCTATTCATTAATCTAAAGCAGAACACTAGAAGGTACAAAAAAATGAAAAACAAAAATATTGAAACTCTTTGAACATAAATTCCTGTGTTATAAAATTAATGTGTCCACTGCAGGCTTCGGTTTCACAACGCTGGCTGATAAACAAGTATAGGACTTCTGACATTGTGTCTAGAGTCATTCCATTCAATAGACCCGCATAATGTCTGTCTCCCCTTCGGCATAGGTGGTCCCTTCAAGATAACCTTGAATCTCAGGTCTTGGTGCAACCTAGTAAACTGCAACGTGTCTGGGATTACCTCAACAGAAAGACCCTTAGGTGCTGTGACCTTGGCCTTGTAAGTTGAAGCTCCGTATCCGACATTAGTAACTGTCCGATGAAAGACCGCCGAGATTCTAGTATCGGCAGACATGAGTTGGAGATGCATGGTTGGGTAGTTGAGTCCATCGGTGCCTCTTGCTGGCTTGGCGTTTGAACAATTGAAACTTTTGCTGCCAATTAGAATGCCAATGTTGGTGCTGTTGTATCCTTGCTTGCATAGGAAGGCAACGTAGGAGTCCATTCGAATGTCGTAAACAAGGCCAGCATGCACTGCTCTCACTGGATTTATCTGTCCCGAACCGAATCCCAGCTCGGATAAGTTACCGCTTGTTCTCAAGGGAGTTGCTGAATCGCACAGATGGAAAACTGTTCAGAAAATGAAAATTGATCTGGTTCCGCAACCATTTCACTAGTCCATCATATGATTATTCTAACTTCAACTATAAAATAGAAGAATTTTTTTTATCATAACTAGCACCTGACTGGTAGTGCTAATTATTAATGATTTAACTATAAGCATGGTTTATGAAATGATACTATAGCATTATCAGGTCAATGCAGCTGACTCCGCATAGTGAAACAAAGATTTGTTGTTGTTGCAGCACTTGCCTGTGGAGGGATTTGAATTATAGCAGTACATCAACCATTTATGATCTTAATTTTTTATGTTTATTTTTAGAGTTTAATTTCTATTTACTTACGGTGTCAAATTTTTTACACGGTCATCCAATTAAATATATCGATATACATAACTTTTAAAAAAGTGAGAAAGAAAGTCAATCATTTATACTAATGTAACAAGATTTAATGTACAAATAATATTATTATTTGAGTTAAAGGGAAGAATTCTCACCGGTGGTCATGAGGGCAGATTTAATTGCGGCGGGACTCCAATCAGGGTGGAAGGATTTGATATAAGCAGCAGCTGCAATGGCATGTGGGGCGGACATAGATGTTCCTGACATTATGTTGAAAACATCATGACGGGTGTCTTCAGGGTACCCTGTTAGTGTTGCCAGTTTAGAGAAAGCAGCTAGAATCGCTTGTCCCGGAGCAGCCAAGTCAGGCTAAGCATACAATGTAAGAAATTTAGAGTGAAGCAGAACGAAATTAATTCAAAGGTAGCAAAAATAGGGACAGGGAGTAGGGAGAGAGGGATCACCTTGAGGATGTTAGGGGTGATATATTGGGGACCTCTTGATGAGAAAAAAGCAACATATGGAGCTGGGGTTCTTGTACTTGTTGTCTTGTGTATAACTGCTTTAGCATTCCTGCATTTAAATTTGGATAGGTTTCTTCAGATTAGTTTACCCGAAAAAAGTTATCACATTACTCATTTGGGCATATGATAAAAAAGGATCGTGAAATAAAAGAAGCAAAAAATTTACATTTTGATAGTTGAAATTGAAGAACCTTGATAGATTGACGCTTAAAAGAAAAGAAACACACATTACTCCATGCTGGTATTTTCACTTGAGGACTAATCTATTAAGATCTTACACCTCTTTTTTTTTTAAAACTAAAATGCAAATTTTCTTGGGAAAAAAGATGTACTTTGTGGTATTGAGGTAGAGATCAATGTTTCTGCCCTCAGCATTGACTTCAACATAGGCTGCAGGAATAACAGTGCCTATGGAGTCTTCTATTTTATCTTCAAGGCCTATGATGGCCCCTGCTCCACCTAATTCTTTGATGATCAAGTCTTGAGTGCCCATGCCCCCATTGCAGTACACTATCTTTCCCTTCACCTTGTCCTCGCGTAGGGTCCCATAATCACAAGAGCTGCATCATAATTTATTTATTCTCAAACTGATCATAATCTTTTAGAGAGAGATATATACATACATCAAGGATTAGTAAGAACAACAATACCTTGCATATCCGTAGCCATCGCTATCGTTTGCAGCAAGCGCTCCGTTAATCAATGGATACATCTTCTTCTCGGGGGAGAAGGTATTAATAGATCGCCCCTAACAATCAAACTAACAAATAAGCTACTTGTAAGAATGTAAGGAGTTGCATGTTTTCAAGTTTCAACCAGTTTAAAAGTAAAATAATCTATACTATAAAGTGGATACGAAAAGTACGTGTCATTTTGGTCTACAACTTTATTGGTGTTTTTTTCTTAAAAAAATTAGTTTAATAATATTTTTATGAATTAAAATGTAAATCTTCCTCTTTCTCCCATTAAAAAAAAAAAAACCACTCCCCTTTTCTCCAATTTCTCAAAATGGATTAAAAACTTTCTTTCTACCAATCAACCCAATAATAAAAACACCAATGCAATTACGATGATAAAGTTAGCTACCATGTTTATTCCAGCACAATGACCATCCTAATAATGATCATGATAATAACCACAACAACAACAAAAATTATTCTAAACTAAGTATATACTATTAACATCTCAAAACATCAGCGTAAAAAACTCATTATTAAAATAAGAGGAAACTCTTGCTTCCATATATCTATTTTTGTTTGATGATTTTATAAGTCATTATTACATTTACTATGTTTTTTTAAAACACATTGACTGTATTTTTAATAAATAGCAAGGTGTCAAAGGCTATTTTATAAAGTAATAAATAACAATAATTCACAAAACTAATGTAGTGAAGAGAACATGACATAATTTATCTCTTGTTTTAAAATCATATTGAGATTTTCTCAATTTTGTATATTTTTTAATCGGAAGAAGAAACTTGAATCAACCCAATGAAAATGTGAGCAAAAGAGAACAATTTGTCATCGACATAAAACAAAAAAATGATGAAATCATTATCACCAGTTCTCTTGTAATAAGTACAATGGTCTAAACTAAGTCTATTGTATCCAAGACTAATAATAAAGGAATCAAATCTCTTATACCAACACCTTGGTTCCTACAAAGATTTTGCTAACCTTCAAACTAAGTTTTCTTTTCCTTGTTCCTTAAAAGCCTTTGGGTTGGAGCATATATGTCACTTCTTCAAGTTCTCCATGAAGAAATACAGTCTTTATATCTAGTTGCTCAATATGTAAATCAAATGCAGCAAACATAGTTAGAACTACTCTGATAGTAGTTAGTCTCACCATTGGAGAAAACATCTCATTGAAGTCAATACCTTATTTTTGAGCATATCTCTTGACAATCAATCTTGGGTGGTATCGTTCCACCCGACCATTACTATCTCGTTTGATCTTATAAACCCATTTGTGACCAATAGCTTTCCGACCCATTGGAAGTGCAACGAGTTTTCAAGTATGGTTCCTATGTAATGCCTCAATTTCTTCTTGCATTATTATCTTCCACATAGAAGCATTTGGATTACGCATAGCCTCTATAAAAGTTGTTGGTTCTCCATCTTCTGATAGAAGACAATATGCCTCATGTCTTTTCATAACATAGTTTGAGTGCCATGATGGTGGCTTTTCTTGGCATGTTGATGCCAAACTTTTGTCTCATTGACATCATCTGGTACTTGTCCAGCGTGCACTGATTCTACTTCAGAAGAATCATCTTCTCCAAATTTCTCATCTATTTGAACTGTAATAGTTTCTTTATTAGTGTTGTCATTTTTCTATTTACTTTGAAATTCATTTTCTGCAAATATAACATTTCTACTAATGACAACCTTGTAGGGAATGAAATCCCATAAGCAATACCCCTTAACACCACCATTAGCATAACTCAAGAATATACATTTCCTGGATTTTGTATCCAACTTTGTCCTTTCCCATGAATTGTACACATAGGACAACCAAATACATTAGAGAAGAATAATTAGGTGCTTACCTTGCCGCATCTTCATTAGTGTCTTTAACTCAATTGCTATTAACAGGTACCGATTTATCATGTAACATGAAATTTTGACAAATTTTGCCCAGAAAGACTTGGCTAAACTTGCAGTTCACAACGTATCTAGTGTTCTTTCTAGAAAAGTCTTATTCATCCACTATACTACACCATTTTTTTTTGCGGAGTATGTGCAACTATGATTTACCTTTGAATACTCGTTTGCTTAACAAAATGCTAGAAAATCACCATATGTGTTTTCTCTTCCATTATCTGTCCTTAAGCACTTGATCCTCTTTCCAGATTCTAGTTCTAACTTTGCTTTGAACTCCTTTAGTATATTAAGTACACTCCTAGCCTCTTGGAGTAATAATCAAAAAATGATACAAAATACTTTTCTCATCTTAGGGACATCTCTGGTGCTTCCCATACATAAGAATGAATAAGGTGTAATATGTGCTTGCTTCGAGCAGTCAATCTATTGAACGTCAATCTACTATTATGCTTTCTTGTAATACAATGCTCATAGAACGACAAGTTATTCAATTTAAGTCCGGGAATGAGATCATGTTCCACAAGAATCTTCAAGCCGCATTCTGACATGTGGCTTAGTTTGCGATGTCACGTCATCGTCATTTCTTCTTGACTTGCTGAAGCAATTGATACCTCTACCTCCTACAACATATCTCCCATAAGCATGTATAGATTTACAATAATTATTTTTTTGTCTTCGTTACCACAAGAGCACCTTTAACAACTTTCAAGATCTTACATTCAATATATATGGGTCTTGAAACCAAGGTCATCCAGTTGCCCAATAGATAACAAATTCTTCTTCAAGCCCTTCACATGTCTTACCCCTTGAAGTATGTGAATGGAACCATCAAACATTTCTATTTTCATAGTACCCGCTCTAACAATTTCTAAGGCATGATTGTTTCCCATGAACAAAAATACTTCTGAGACAAGTTCATAAATACAAAACTAGTCATGACGCGGAATCATGTACCAATTTGCTCTTGAATCCACAATCCAAATATCAATGAGTTGTTTTCCATCTTTATAACCAAT
This sequence comes from Nissolia schottii, assembly GCA_003254905.1. Classification (NCBI taxonomy): domain Eukaryota; kingdom Viridiplantae; phylum Streptophyta; class Magnoliopsida; order Fabales; family Fabaceae; genus Nissolia; species Nissolia schottii. The sequence goes on from QANU01111459.1 coordinate 197,022, forward strand.
TGTTACTTCATTGTACAAGATTTCTCCATCATCTAATGTACTCATAACACATCCATGAGAGGTTGAGGCTTCTTAAGCCTTCTCTGTACTCTTCTTGTTTCGACAATCTTTCCTAAAGTACCCTTTCAGGCTACAGTTGTAGCAAGTAAAGTTGTTCTTTCTTTGAGATTTTGATCTACCATTATTGTAACTCTCACTAAAGCCACATTCCATTGATCAACCTCTCCTCATTGCTAACGCCTTTACTTATTGTAAGCTCTCTTATTTATGTTCCTTGGTTATGCGCCTAGATTCTTCAAGAACCACAACGACCATATCATCAAAGGAAAGATAATCAGTCAAGACATTATTAGTCAAGTTGATGACAAGTTGATCATATGAATCTGGTAGATTTTGAAGTAGAAGCTCTGAATGTTCATTTGCTGCTACTTTGTGATCCAACAATTGAGTTGGGAAAATAGCGTATTCAAATTGTTGATGTAATCTATTGCTGAAATGGATTCACTCATTCAAAGAGTACAAAGCCTTTTCTTCAAGAATATGTTATTGTGGAGTGAGTTAGCCTCATATAGTTTGGTAAGAGCATCCCAAATTTCTTTTGCTGTGTTTTTCTTTGCTACAACTGACAAGACTAAATCAAGTGTCAAGTTCAAACTCGCAACAACATTGTTGTCCATCTCACATTTGTCATTTGTCATGTTAGTGGGTCTTCCTTCAATTGGTTTCAAGCAATTTTCTTTCCTCATAATTGCTTTCATCTTCGATGTCCATAAGGAAAACTTACTCCCACTTAATTTCTCAATCACACACTTCGTTGCCATATTTTTTTTTTATTAATACGATAACACACAACGTGAAGAATAATTGATCGGAAACCTTTGACTTTATACCACTGTTAGGTATTAGACAAATGATGCAGCTAAAATATAGATATGAGAAAATAAAACTTTGTGCAAAATAAGGATATATTTAAATAACTTTCTTTGAGATTACAACTCTCTAGCACAAGGAGAAAATAATAAACTCTCTCTTGATACACCTCTCTATATTTATATAGAAAAAAAATCTCAAAGAAATTAAACCCTCAAATGCTTGCTCTGAATAACTTGTTTATTAACGAAATAGGGAAGTTTAATTCATACTTGAACTCTCCTAACGTAAACCATTCACAATAAGAGATTGAACTTCGTTTCCTCAATCTTTTTCGTAGAAAATCAATGCTACCTACAACGTACGAGAATTTCGTCATTCATTTCATTGTCAAAATTAGCTTTACTATTTGACAATCTTTCACTTAAAGATAATTTTGGTCAGCTTTCAAAATCTTCTTATTATGGTCCATCGGATACGTGAATAACTTAGAATTAGAAAAATTAAAAGCAGACCAAAATTAGCTCTAAGTGAGAGATTGTCAAATAATAAAGTCAATTTTGACAATGAAATGAATGACAAAATTCTCCTACATTGTAGGTAGCCAGTGGTTTTCTGTGGAAACGATAAAATAAATTTCAACATGTTATTATGAATGGTTTACGTCAAGAGTTCAAGTATAAATTGAACTTCCTTAGTTAATAAATGATATCAAAATCCACGAGTTAATAATTCACTCAAGTGTTTGTCAATCAAACTCACTAATACCTAAAAGGTGCAACACATAATATAGAGGAATGGAATTTCTTCAACAAAAGACTTTTCATTCATAAACTCTTATGCACCATAACTGGGATGCATAGACACTTTCATACATAACTCACTTGAACTCATATGTTTCATTGCACATAGTTATTGCCTTTATATAGGCATTCTACAACTCTTATAGGATAACATATATGTTGTGTACAAATCATCAAGATAAACCTTATCACTTATAGTTGATAAACCTTATCAACTTATCTAAACACTTGTAACATTTGATAAGTATGATGAGTTCTAGATAAAAGTTGCAAACTTTGACTAGTCAAGCTTTGATTAAATATCAACATTGCCTCCCTTAAACAAAGCTTGTAGAACTAATCATTCCAAACATCTTCTTCAACATGTAAAACAACTCAATCTTCAAAGGTTTCGTAAAAATATCTACAACTTGTTCTTCAGTGGTACAGTAATCAATCACCACTTCCTTTTCAGTTACCGATTCCCTTATTTTGCGAAATTGGATATTTGGATCTCTCATGAAACACTGGATTCTTGCAAAGTGCGATAGCCGACTTGTTATCACAGAATATTGTCGTGAGAGAGTTTTGTTTTAAATTTAATTCTTCAAGACTTCTTCTTAGCTATACAACATGTGTAGCACAACTAGATGTTGCTATATATTCTGCTTCTGTTGTAGAAAGTGCAACAATAGGTTGTTTCTTGGATGACCATGATATTGCGCCTGATCCAAGATTGAACACATACCCTAAAGTGATTTTCCTTGTTGCTATGTCTCCTGCCCAATCAATATTTGTGTATCCAACAAGATTTACATTTTCAGTAGTTTCGGTACCTTTAATATATCAAAGAATCTTCTTAGTTACTTGCAGATGACAAGTGCGTGGCTCCTCTATAAATCTACTAAGTAATCCAACTCCAAAAATTATATCTAACTTGGTAGCTGTTAAATATCTTAGGCTTCCTATTATGCTTTTGTAGTAAGTAGGACCAATAGCTCTTCCTTTATCTTCTCTGATCAATTTGAACTTTTCTTCTATTGGAGTGAAAATTGGCTTTGAATTCTCTATCTAAAATTTCTTCAAAATATCACTAGCATGTTTCTTTTGAGAAATAAAAATTCAATCATTTTTTTGATCGACCTCGATGCCGAGAAAATAAGACAACATGCCCAAATTTGTCATTTCAAAGTGCTTCTCCATAGCCTCCTTGAATTCTGCAATCATCTTTATATTGTTTCCAGTGAAAATCAAATCATCAACATAGAGACACACAATCAAAATATCATCAGGCTCAACTGATTTGGTATAAAGAGTATGCTCAAATGGACATCTTCGAAAACCATTCTAAACAAAGTAAGAATCAATTTTCTTATACCGTGCTCTCGGTGCCTCTTTCAGGCCATATAATGGTTTCTTTAACTTATAGACTTTATCTTCACCTCTAAGGACTTCATAACCTGCAGGTTGTTCAACATACACTTCTTCGTCTAAAGTGCCATTTAAAAATACAGACTTAACATCCATTTGGTATATCTTCCATTTATTGAGTAGAAAGGGATATAATCATGCTAATAGTGTCTAATCTTGCAATAGGAGCAAATACTTCAAATTAATCAATACCTGAGCCTGTAACCCTTTGCAACTAACCTGACTTCGAAACGATCAATTTCATCATTGGGTTTATACTTTGTCTTATAAACCCACTTCACTCCAATTGGCTTCTTGTCTGCTGGCAAGTCAGTTAGTTCCCATGTATTATTCTTCTCAATTGCATGAATTTCTTCATCCATCACTTTTCTCAAATTCTTATTACTAGAGGCCTCGTCAAAAGTAATTGGCTCACAATCTGCAAATAGAGCAAAGTTTATAATCTCTTCATCAGAAAGATCGTTGTCATTATTGACAACATAATCCTCCAATCTGGTTGTTAGTCTTCTGTTTCTTTGAGGCCTGCTTGAAGATTCTGGTTGTGATAATGTGCCTTCTTGTCTATTTTCTTCTACATAACTTTCTGGACTCACCTCAGATTTTTTTGAACTTGAGAAGACCAGCCTCATATTCCTTTTTCATCAAATGTCACATATCAACTAACAATCACCTTCTTTATCTCTGGGTTGCACAATTTGTATGTCGTTGAATTTGAATTGTAGCCTATGAAGATGCACTTTTCACCTTTATCATCTAAATTCTTTCTTAACTAATTTAGTACATAGGCGTTAACGATACACCCAAAAACACTTTGACGGATTGATGATTTCCTTCCGCTCCAAGCTTCCTCTGGTGTCTTATCACAAACACTTTTTGATGGACACCTGTTCAAGATATAAACAAAAATAACAATTGCTTCTGCCCAAAATTCTTTAGGCATCTGTTTGAATTTCAACATACGTTTGACCATATCCATGATGGTCCTATTCTTCCTTTCGACAACTCCATTATGCTGGGGAGTGTATCTGGTAGTCATATGATGTTGTATTCCATGCTGCTAGAAAAAGTCTGCACAAGCAATATATTTTGTTTCTCTATCTATTCTCAAGATCTTAATTTTGCAGCCACTTTGTTTCTCCACAAATGTCTTGAATGATTTGAAGGCATCACAAGCCTCTGATTTCTGCTTCAAGAAATAAATCCATGTTTTTCTGCTAAGATCATCAATAAAAGTGATGAAATATTTGCTAGCATCGGGAATTGGTATATCGACCATGCACAGATCTAAGTGCTCAACAATTTCCTTGCTCTCCAGGATTTTTCAACTGGAAATGATTTTCTGTGCTTCTTTCCCAATTGGCAAGTCTCACAAACACAATTAGGAATTTCAATTACTGGAAAACCAGAAACAACCTCTTTTCTAAACAGATAATTCAGTCTAGAAAAGTGAAAGTATTCAAAGTGCATATACTTTAGTCAATTATCATCAAGAATGACAGAACTCAAGCAAGAAAACTTATCATGTTGAATTTTTAATGGGAAGAGTCGGTTTCTAGTCATTTGGACCTTGGCAACAAGCCTTCCGTTCTTGTTGATCAGTGTGCAGTATCCTTCATGAATCTGCATGTTGTAACCTTTCTCTAACAGTTGCCACATGCTCAATAAATTATGATGTAGACCAGCAACATAAAATACTTCAGAAATAAAATTGTGAGATCCATCTTTCAACTGGATTTCTATCCTACCTTTTCCCAAAATAGGGATGTCAGTATTGTTACCAAACTTCACTAATGACTTTATTGATTTATCTAGTGAAGAAAATAACTCCTTTTTCCCACACATATGGTTACTACAATCAGTATCTAAATACCATATATTTTCATCTTCAATACACAAACTACTTGTAAAAAATAAATTTTATGGATTAGAATTCTCACCAATATTTTGATGCTGGTTCTCAGCGACATTTGCTTGAGTGTTAGAATTCTGGTTTATTGGTTTGATTTTGTAGTCTGCTGCTTTGTGTCCATACTTTCCACAGTTGTAGGAGTCACAATTGGTTCTCTCCCATTAATAGGTGTCTCGTCCTCTTCCTCGATTAGCAAGCCCAAAATTGTATCCACCTCTTACTTGGCTTCGTCTTATGAATTTGTTGCCTCTTCCTTGATTATAATTGGCACGACCTCTTCCTCTAAAATTTCTTCTGCCTCTACCTCGTTTGATGTATCCATGACCACTTGTTACTCCTTCATGGCTTAATTCTACTTCGTTATTGAGATTCACCTAGCTCTTCAAAGCTTCTTCGATTCAATTTTCTGTTTTATCCAATATTTTGGTCACGTGGCTTTCTATGTTTCCCTGCAACTCTGCTATTGTCATATTATCTGTATTGTGTGACTCTATTATTGTGGTCACCACATGATCAAACTTTATCGGTAAGGTGCTAAGAATTTTTTCTACTACCTTCTTGTTTGGAATTTCCTCTCCATAAACTCTCATCTTGTTGACAAGGTTAGTAACACGAGAACAATATTGTTCAACAGTTTTTGAATTAGACATTTCATACCTTTAATATTCTCGACGTAAGAACTGCAACTTGGATTTCTGGGTCTTTTCAACTCCCTTGTATGACATCTTCAAAATCGTCCATGCTTCGTTGGTTGTTTTGGCATTAGCTATTTTGCCAAACATCGAGTAATCTACTCCCTGGTGAATTTGTGATAACACCAATTGGTCTCGTCTTTGAGCTGTTGCATCAACTCCATCTTAAAGTCTTGGATCAATAAAGCTCCAAATATTGTGTGCCTTCAAGTGGGTGGACATCAAAAGCTCTCAGTAATAATAATCTAGTTTCCCATCTAGTTTAGGACCAAACCAAATAATATCGTAATTGTTTGCCATGATAGCACTATGAAAATAAGTGTATGAGAACTCTCTTGTTCCTCACAAACTCTCTAACATAATTGGAGCTGGATTAAACTAGCTCTGATACCAATATGATATCAAAACCCACAGGGTAATAATTCACTCTAGTGTTTTTCACTCAAACACACTAACACATAAAAGATGCAACACTCACACAATATAGAGGAAGAGAATTTCTTCAACAAAAGACTTTTCATTCATAAACTTTTATGCACCATAACTAGAATGCATAGACACTTTCATATATAACTCACTTGAACTCATATGCTTCATTTGCACATAGCTATTGCCTTTATATAGGCATTCTACAACTCTGATAGTAAAAATCATCATATCACTTATAATTGATAAACCTTATAAACTTATCTAAACACTTGTAACATTTGATAAGTATGATGAGTTGTAGATAAATATTATCAAGTTGCAAACTTTAATTAGTCAAACTTTGATTAAATATCCAACAATAAACATATCATTTAAACATAGCCATTTATTTTTGGTAGACAAAGGGGCTAAAGCTCAAAGAAAGACAACAAGAACTAGTCCCCACGAGGCCACGCGATCTGAATTAGATCATTCAAAAGTAATGAACGAGTAGCTGCTGGAGCCACATCAAAATAGGCGATCTCAAAATTAACAAGATCGTGACTCAGATGGGCAAGACAATCAGGAACTCGGTTGGATTCCCTGAAAACATGTTGAAGATGCACCACCCAATTCCTTCATAAAAGTTCACAAATACGAGATATAATCGAGGCAGCTGGATGTAAGTGGTTATGACAATTCTGGATAAGTTTAATAGTACTTTGTGAATCGCAATCAACTCGCATTTGCTGAAACCCACCACGCCATGCAATATTTAACACATGCAAAATGCCCCATAACTCGGCTTTGGTAATGGATGTCAAGCCCAATTTGACCGAGAAGCCTGTAACAAAACTTCCTGATTTGTCTCTAATCAAACCCCCGTATCCTGCACTGCCAGAGCTAAGCACAGAGCCATCACAATTTGCTACCACCCATCCAGGTGAAGGAAAATGCCAACAAACAAGATGTTCCTCCGAGTTAGAAGAGGTAGAAAAGGAATATATATGTACCGGAAGATAATAGTGTTTAAGCCTCAATCCAAAGGAAAACCAAAGATCACCAACACTAGGGGAAGAGTTATTAAAGATAAAATCATTACGGACATACCAGAGATAATGAAGGGCCAAACCAAACACTAAGCGTCATTCTCGGACATCATACCAACCAAAAAGATGACCTTGCTTCAAAATTTCCCAAAGCCATGTGTGAAGGGATGCTTCGAAAAAACTATGCTAACAAGAGGGATGGAGCAGACTCTTCCAATACCTTGATACTACCTCGCAATCTCGAAGGGCACGAAGAGTGGTCTCCGTTGCCTGACTAGAGCATCGAGGACAGAAGCTATCCAAAGAAAGATGACGACTCACACGATTCTTTGAGAGAACACACATTTGGGAGTTTAATTTCTTTGAGAAGTTTCTCCTATACAAATAGAGAGACGTATTCTCTTCGTGTCAAGAGAGAGTTTATTGCTTTAACTTTGTGCTAGGGAGATGTTAATATCAAAAAAGAATGTTATTCAAATATATCCTTATTTTCCACAAAGTTTTATTTTCTCATATTTATCTTTTAGATGCATTATTTGTCTGGTACCTGCCACAATCATCTAGAATACAAAGAAGAGAATGCAAAGAACAAGAACAAAGGCAAACAAAATAAACAACAAAACATCAAAAATCGGAGAGAAAAAATGGGCCCACCCGAACCCCTTAAGGCATGGCTATAAAGATCACTTTTTCGAAATTCATTCTCAGCACTATTTGTACACCTTAAAAATTGTCACTCAACAACCACTTCATAAAGTTATAAACATTACACAATAGAAAAAGAAACATTACATAATAAAAAAAACATTGTTAAACACATAAAACAAGTAATATTAAATACATACGTACACGAGCACACATAAATGTTCAGTGATAATGTTTGTTTTGCTTTTTGTAGCAAAATTAAACTCATGCGTGTATGGACATGCAAAAATGTTTGATGACAATGTTTGTTTCTTTATTTTGTAATGTTTATTTCTCTATTATGTGGTTATTAGATAACTATTTTGAAGTGTACAAATAGTATTTATCTTCCCAATTTTGTAAGTATCATTGTCTCTCTTCCACTATATATTTTTTTAGTTAATACCTATGTTAATTTTTAAAAAATATTTTAATGTTCAACTTAATCTTTAAAATTAAATCATTCTCTTGAAATTATTTTTTGAGTCAACTTAGTTTTTTTGTCTAATTTGTTTTAGGGACTAATATTTGACAAAAAAAAATTAAGAACTAAGTTGGTCCATATAAAAAAATTTAAATATTAAATTAATACTTTAATTCTTTTAGAGGCCAAGTAATTAGACATCTAGACATCTTGCAAGACCAACACGACGACTAACTATTTTTTCTTTTTAAGGTGGGTGCTACGGTAACTTTGAAAATGAGAGGGTAAAGTTACCCTTCTTGCTTCCGTGACCCAATGCAACTGTGACGTGGACTCTCTTGTCTCCCTCCATTTAAAGTAACTAAATTGTCAAAAACACCCAAATTAAAATATAATTACCGAACAATGGTAATTACAACGTTTCATTCTTAACTATGCGAGAGTAATATCAATTTACCATTAATTAATTAATTACATAAAGACAGAGGATGATTAGAGATTAGTCATTTACTCACAGTGATGTTCTTGCCATTACCGAACGACACAACCGTCGTGAACCGCCTATCAATGGTGGAGGCCCCCACCGTCATGATCCAAGGAGCGACGTTGTCAACCGTGGAAAGGTGGGGCCCCTGGTTCCCAGCGGAGCAAGAAGTGAGAACCCCTCTCTTCATGGCATGGAACGCACCGATGGCGATGGGGTCAGCGAAGAAGTCACGTGAGTGCCCTCCGATCGACACCGATATGAAGTTGGCGCCGTCGGCGATGGCCTCGTCAAAGGCGGCCAGCATGTCCATGTCGCTGCACCCATTGCTCCAGCAGACCTTGTACATGGCGACGCGAGCGGAAGGGACGCCGCCGCGTGCGGTGCCCCTTCCGAGACCGAAGAGGCTCGCTCCATTTACCGCATCGCCGGCTACGGTGGAGGCTGTGTGAGTGCCGTGGCCCTGTTCGTCTGCTGGGCTGAGGCTTTCGTTCGTTGGGCCCGATGGGTCGAGGTTGAAGTATTTTGCTCCGATCACCTTGCTGCACATGAATGGGACATGATGGAGTCAACCTTGTTGTATCAAAACCCCATGCAAAATTGTAGAGAACTTCTTAGATGTTGGAGACTTTGCACCATGATAACATAAGTTTTGTACATTATACCGAAATATGTTTCGTATTCAAGACAGGAAAAGAGACGGATACCAATTTTTTTTTATATTTTTTGTACTTCACTAAAATATTATGATAGAGGGAATAAAAAAATTTGGGTTAAAAGACACAAAATTAAAATTTAGAAGTACAAGAATTGTTTGTCTTTGTATTTGCCCATTGTCCTATCTTTGCTAGCAAATATAGGTTTATTATCCAACACGCTCACAAAAAATTGCGGAATACACTTTTGGACAATATGTCATAAACTCTTGCCTAATAATTTTTTCCCCAAAAAGTGTACCTCATCTAATAAATTGAATAGACAAATGAATACAAAAATCATATAATCGTGTTTTCACTTACGTGTGATTATGAATTATATGCAACATTGACCTATTCTAGGAGTAACTTAGCTTCAACAATTGCGTCATCAATCAATGTTTCTTTCATGCTTTGTTTTAGGGGGAAATGATTCATGGTTTCATGCACATCATCCCCAGTTGACCTCACTTTTTTTTTGGACAAGGTAAAGTCTAAAAAGGATGGCTAATCCTAAGAATTAAGTCAAGTCACAGAGATACACAAAGACCAATCAAGCGAGTCAATCCATTTGTTCGCGCTTTTAACAAATGAAAGTCAAGCCTCTAGATTTTGTGCAAGACTAACACAATCATGAGTATCTTGTAAAGAGTCACATCACCACATGCAAATATGTTCATTTAGTTTCTTAATTTACCATGCGTCATGAATATGAATATATATATATATATATATATATATATATATATAATTAATGTTTGTGAATTTGTATAGCTAGTTTTTCTTGGTTGTTTTTCAGAAAAGTCTATATTTTTCTGTGATGATTGGGTGGATGCATAGAAGAATATATACTTGTTGCAACCAGTGAAGTTGGGTCCCGTTACACATTTGCCCTTCCATCTTTTTGGGGGAGGTCCATAGCCCTCATCGTTGAAACTGGGGCAATCAACCCAGATTCCTGTTTAAATATAGAGGCAGAGTTTATCATCCATTTTATTTTATTTTTTACTTCACCATTATTGCCACAGAAATGTTTTTCTATATTACCTGTATCTAACACAGCCACAATGATGTGGTTCTCTATGTTGCGGTTCCTCTTCACTTTCAATGGCATTCCTAGAAAATCCCAGGACCTTGTTGTGTGTAGTTTGCGGTGTGTATTCTGAAACACCGTTACCACATTGTCCTCCTCTGCATAAAATTAGGCACCAATTAATCCAGATTGTATCTATAAGACTATAACTATATATCAAAATCATATATAAGTAAGTTGTGTCATTAATTAGACCATTTCACTTAGTAAAATTGTGTTGTGTACCTTGCAGTTTCTTTGCTTCATGTGGCAAAAGTCGTGCAACGAATCCGTTGAAGCTCTTTCCATAGCTATGTATTTTGGATTCTCTGGCTAACTTCTTGCTGTACAAAATAATAAAATAAAAATTAAAGAAAGAGTAGCTGATAATTAATTAAGAAATGTTGATGAATTATTACAAACTATGCAAGGTCCAGTGCCTAATTAGATTATATAATCGATTGCATTTTCTATTTGAGAATTGAGATTATTACTTTCCAATGGTCGCAGCTAGCAAGTTGTGGTGGTGGTTTTCCACAGCGTAGCTTCTTTTCTCTGGCAATTCTCCCATGTATACAATGTACGGCTGTTTTTCAATTAAGAAAAAGGGTTACAAGAAGCATACCAAAATTGTGTGCCAAAAAATTATGTAACTTATATAGACTCTCCAATTGGGTGTACCTTTCTTTCATGATCTTGAATTGATCCTTGGATCAGTATGAGCAAACAAAGGAAACAGAAGACGAGTAGTGGCGGCAGTGGTGAATTCTGTGACATCTTAATTGCATTACCCATTTTGTGTGAAAGAAAAATTAATGTCTAGTAATATAAATTGATCAAATAGCTATATGGTGCTGGAATGTGAAAAGAGTGACATTGTAAATGAAGACCAAAAAGGGCAACGGAACACAGTTCTGAAAGTCAGTATTTGGTGGCTTGGATTTTGGATCTTTAGGCTAACTCTATAGTGTGTCACAGTTAGTTTCATTAGCCGTGAATCAAGCAAAAGACTCGTTATAACCGAAAAATTAATAAATAATAGTCCAATTAAACACATTACGAAAACCAAACAGAAAAACAAACATTACAAACACAAAAAACAAATAATATTAAACATACGTGTGTACTGATCACGTAAAAATATGTGATGAAAATGTATGTTTTTCTGTTTTATAATAATGTTAAACTCACACGTGTACGCACATGTATAAATGTTTGATGAAAATATTTGTTTCTTTGTTTTATAATTTTTATTTTTGTCTCTTGAGACTATTTTTAAGTGTCCAAATAACATTTTTTTTTTATTTTGATATGCAAAGTGCAAAAGCAGTGGCTCGGACTCTTCTTAGGTGGACCTCTGTGGTTTTACCCCAAGCCAACCTTCGGATGAAGACTAAATCAAAGCCCACAAAACCTTGGTCTTGTTCAAAATCGATTGCATCACTAAAGAATAACGTACACTTTCACAAAAAAAAAAAAAGAAAAAAAATATATACACATAAATACATAGTTATATTCTTTTGTAAGTTACTAAATAAATTTTTTTTAGCTGTACTATTTTTAAATGATTTCGACTACATATATTTTTAAATATTAATGAGCAGTAATCGAATTTTGAGAAAACTCAAGCTTAGAAACGAAAATAAAGAAATTCATCTTTAAATTTTTTAAAGAGAAAGACAATTTTCCAATAGAAAAAAAGAAGCAAAAAACAGAAGCCAAATACTTTCAAAGGTTAAACCCCGCAGGGTTCACATATCCAAAAATTATATATATAATTATAAATCGAAAAGTAGAAAATGACAGAAAACATCCCACTACTCTAAACTTTTGTGGATTAGACAAAGTGTGTTCTCCTTTTAAATATCTAAATAATAACAACAATAATGCTAATAAAGTTGTCATATCCTCCACGCTTTCGAATGGAAGTAGGGAACTTGTCCTATTTGGAGCCCAATAAAAGGTTAATCAACCGCTCCATCAAGTTTCAAGCACACTCAAAAGTACTAAAATCATCGATGACTATGATTGCATGCATGCTGATAAAACTATATATATGGTACATATTTTAAGGTGAATTCAGGATCTCGGACCCCATGGTCCACGGAAAGATCCGACCTAAACAAACTCCTCTCCATAAACACTCAGAGAGATCTTCGCTTGGACCGTGACGCATGCACTCCCTTGGCGAACATTACTCCATGGACCTCAGAGAGGAATCCAAGCAAGAGAATCTTAGGCCAACAGAAGTCACTGTTCTCACCTAGGTATTTAAGCTGTCCCGGCATACCAAGTACGACCTAGAACTCATTTTCCCTTGATCTTACTCTATCATCTTACCTTCTACATTCACTGACTTGAGCGTCAGAGTTCTTGCCAGTACTACTCCAGCATCCGGAACCCGCAGAGGAGCTCCAGGATCCAAATTGCACCAAGGACCCTACATCTCAGTATAGTGAAGATAAACTTGAATATATTCTGGACATTGATAATGTCTCCTCAGCACGAATATTAAGAGTTTATATATATATATATGTATGTATACGTACATATATATATATACACACACAAAAAGATTAATTTGTATTTATTAACAGTGTAGTGAGAAAAGGACTCAATCAATTTTACTTATGTGTCGTTGGATCATAGTCAGTGGATAAAAATTAATATATATGTGCATGTGTCGATTAAGATTAAATTATACCGATATAGCTTTAAGCATGCTTACAGCACTAAATAACTTTTGGTAAAATTCAAATTTTATCAATCTAATTGTTGAATTACAGTGAATTATCATATAAATTATTTGTGTCAAAATTCAAAAAATTTGAGCATCAATAAAAATAAAAATATAATCAAATAGGTCTTATTTTCACATATTTTTAACATATATATATATATATATATATATATATAT